>JALGBA010000435.1:0-110000 GCA_023970755.1 Azemiops feae | reverse complement strand
GTAATGGGCTGTGTGGTAACATTCTGAGCTCTTTTGTAGTGATATCCTGAGTCCTGTGCTGCCACATCATGGGAGGTAGGCTGCGTTGTAACATACTGAGCCTTTGCGATGTAACCTCCTGAGTTCTGTGATGTAATGTCCTGAGTAGATGGCTGTGATGTAACATAACGGGCTTTGGTTTGGCTCCGAGTTTGCGGTCTGGCCATGTGTTCATGGCGTGTGTCAGTTTGCTTTGTGTGGGGGTCGGCGGGGGGTGCAGCAATTGGTGATGCCGCCGTGGTGTGGATTCTGGATGATGGTTGCATTTCGTCTTTGGGATGGGTTTGGGTTTGAGTCTGGTGAGGGTGATTGGTGGTGGTGTCCTGTGTTGTTCTGGGTCCGGTGTCGATTTTCGTGGCTGGGACTCGTTTGTTGACTAGGGCTAGTTTCCAGATGTCTGGTAGGCGGGAGGTGTCGTCACGTTTATTCATGTTGTGGGGGTGTTTCTCTATTTCGATGGCTTCCATAATTATTCTCTTGTTGAAGTGTTCAGTTTTGGAGATTAATTTGGTACCTTCAAAATCAATTTCATGTCCTGTTCCTTTAAGGTGCTGGAAAAGGGAGGAAGTTTTTTCTTCTTTTCTGACTGCATTCTTGTGTTCTGCGATGCGTGCATTTATTCTCCTATTAGTTTGTCCAATGTATGTGGCTGGGCAGATTTTGCATGGTATTTCATAGACTCCTTGGTTTTCTAGCTGGATCTTGTCTTTGGGGTTTCTTAAGATGTTGGCTATTTTTTGGTCAGTGCCGAAGGCTGTCTTGATATTGTGTTTGTGGAGAATTTTGCTGATTTTATCTGTGGTGCCTTTGATGTAAGGGAGGAGGGTGATGCCATTGTCTTGTTCTGTGTCTTGGTTCTTGGGGGATTTCTCCTTTTGGATTAGGTTGGTAATAGTGTTTCTTTGGAATCCGTTGGAAATTAATACGTTTGTGAGAGTGTGTAATTCAGTTTTCAGGTGGTCTTTGTCGGCTAGGCATTTGGTTCTGGAGATGAGGGTCTTGGCTACGGAGTTGATCTGTGCAGGATGGTGATGGGATTGTGCGTTTAAGTAGCGGTTGGTGTGTGAACACATGGCCAGACCACAAACTCGGAGCCAAACCAAAGCCTGTGATGTTACATCACAGCCATCTACTCAGGACATTACATCACAGAACTCAGGAGGTTACATCGCAAAGACTCAGTATGTTACAACGCAGCCTACCTCCCATGATGTGGCAGCACAGGACTCAGGATATCACTACAATAGAGCTCAGAATATTACCACACAGTCCATTACCCAGGTACAAAAGAACAATGGGCACACAGCCAGCACGTCAGCCACACAGGATGTTACCAAACAACTGATTAATTTGCTTACATCAATTCCATCTTCCAATCAAGATGTAACAACACAGCCAACCAACCCACTTACAGCAACAAAGCCAACATGCCACACCCCCCTCCAATTTTATAGAAGGACGGCAGCTCCGATCACGCTTTGCTCGCACAAGCACGAAGTCAAAGACACCAGCCTGAAGATGGCGAGTGGGACCTCGTCGAAACGTCGCCAAGATACTCTCAACCGTACACGGGAAAAAACCCGAATACGCCAAGACCTGCATACCTGTACCCGTGAAAATCTACGAAAACAAATATCTTACCTCTATGGGGAGGAAACCTTCCGGCTGACCAGGACCAGAAGGAAAGGAAAGGAAAAACTGGACAACTTCCTCACACATCTCAACAGCCTACATCCCAAAATACAATTTACTATGGAAACAGAAGCTAACAACCAACTTCCCTTTCTGGACGTCCTAATCTACAAAAAACTCAATGGCTCCCTAGGACACACCATCTACCAGAAAAAAAACACACACCAACCGCTACTTAAACGCACAATCCCATCACCATCCTGCACAGATCAACTCCGTAGCCAAGACCCTCATCTCCAGAACCAAACGCCTAGCCGACAAAGACCACCTGAAAACTGAATTACACACTCTCACAAACGTATTAATTTCCAACGGATTCCAAAGAAACACTATTACCAACCTAATCCAAAAGGAGACATCCCTCAAGAACCAAGACACAGAACAAGACAACGGCATCACCCTCCTCCCTTACATCAAAGGCACCACAGATAAAATCAGCAAAATTCTCCACAAACACAATATCAAGACAGCCTTCGGCACTGACCAAAAAATAGCCAACATCTTAAGAAACCCCAAAGACAAGATCCAGCTAGAAAACCAAGGAGTCTATGAAATACCATGCAAAATCTGCCCAGCCACATACATTGGACAAACTAATAGGAGAATAAATGCACGCATCGCAGAACACAAGAATGCAGTCAGAAAAGAAGAAAAATCTTCCTCCCTTTTCCAGCACCTTAAAGGAACAGGACATGAAATTGATTTTGAAGGTACCAAATTAATCTCCAAAACTGAACACTTCAACAAGAGAATAATTATGGAAGCCATCGAAATAGAGAAACACCCCCACAACATGAATAAACGTGACGACACCTCCCGCCTACCAGACATCTGGAAACTAGCCCTAGTCAACAAACGAGTCCCAGCCACGAAAATCAACACCAGACCCAGAACAACACAGGACACCACCACAATCACCCTCACCAGACTCAAACCCAAACCCATCTCATAGACGAAATGCAACCATCATCCAGAATCCACACCACGGCGGCATCACCAACTGCTGCACCCCCCGCCGACCCCCACACAAAGCAAACTGACACACGCCATGAACACATGGCCAGACCACAAACTCGGAGCCAAACCAAGGCCCGTGATGTTACATCACAGCCATCTACTCAGGACATTACATCACAGGAGGTTACATCACAAAGGCTCAGTATGTTACAACGCAGCTTATCTCCCATGATGTGGCAGCACAGGACTCAGGATATCACTACAATAGAGCTCAGAATGTTACCACACAGCCCATTACCCAGGTACAAAAGAACAATGGGCACACAGCCAGCACGTCAGCCACACAGGATGTTACCAAACAACTGACTAATTTGCTTACATCAATTCCATCTTCCAATCAAGATGTAACAACACAGCCAACCAACCCGCTTACAGCAACAAAGCCAACACACCACACACCCCTCCAATATTTATAGAAGGACGGCAGCTCCGATCACGCTTTGCTTGCACAAGCACGAAGCCGAAGACACCAGCCTGAAGATGGCGAGTGGGACCTTGTCGAAACATCGCCAAGATACTCTCAATCTTACACGGGAAAAGACCCGAATACGCCAAGACCTGCATACCTGCATACCTGTACCTGTGAAAATCTATGAAAACACACACACACACACATATATATATATATACACATATATAATGTCCTTTAAGATATTCAGAGTCTTTTAAGAGGAAGGAATGTAGAGGAAATTTTCCCAGCTCCATACAATACTTGAGATGATTAGACAGAGTGATAATTTCATTCAAAGCAGAAAAACTAATCAGTTAAAATACAGTCCCGAGATTATTTCAGTACTAGGAGTTTCAATGAATAAAAAGCAACAGAGCAGGGGAGTGGGATAGTATATTGATATGGATGCAGTGGGGGGAGGGGGGAAGAGTCAAATAAATTGTCAGTCTCTAGAAAGTTCCAGAAAGTTCCTTGTTTAAGTTCTTGATGGTCAGGCATACGGGCTTGAATGGAAACGAATGTCAGGCAGAAAAATTTCCCTAGTCAATTCCTGCAGTTTGATGCATAGCAGAGCTAATAGAAGAATGTTTTGTGAACCTCTAGGGATTAAGGCTTTTCAAATGGATGCATTGTCCATATATCTATCCATCTTTTTGCAGATTACAATAAAGTGCATTGCAGGCTAAACTGATCCAATTTGGTTATTGGTGTGGGGAAGATCTCACCAAGCCCTGAGATTTATTCTTGCCACAATTCTTCCTCCAAATTTTATTTGTAGAATGAAAGTTTTAAAAAGGAAAGGAAAAAAAATCAAGAACTGTTTGAGTGCATCACAGGGTATTCTTTTTATGTTTATCATGTCAGTCATGTTTATAAAGGCAATTAAGGTCAATCACAGCTCTTAATGGCAAGAGCAAGTCTGTTAATAGCCTCGGACTGTCATCCTCCTTTAAAAAAAAAAACACTGCGTATTTATAAAGATTAGCTTCTCTTTAGAGACCAATTAATTGTGAGATTTTAGTTTGTGTCTTGAAAAGCTGGAGATTCTGTGGTTTTTCTGCTTATGGAAAGAAAGCCACGAGTTCCTGAGCATGGGCAGATGGATGCGTTCGCCTCCTAGCACCTCCAGTGGTGTGTGTGTAAACTTCTAAGTCCTACATGAGCAACACAGATATAGAAATGGTCCAGCTGTTATGTTTTCCAGCCAATAAGTTATTAATTGGGACCAATTTGCTTAGATGACCAGAGAAGCAAGATCATGGCTTCATTACACCCGATTGTACCATTGGTCTCGGTGAAATACAAAATATTTCTCAGTGGGTGTGTGAACAATTGCATTATAAAGCTGCAGCCCTGTGGCTTTTAATGTGAGAGGCAGCTGCCTTTAATTCAGTGAGGCTTACTTGTGTGGGTGAATTTGTTTCAGACTTTCTGCTCAGTTGCCACGTGTCCATTCCATCATCTTTTTATTAAAACTACCAGATTTGGGCTGCAAAAATCCAGATGTCTACCAGACAGCAGTAAAAAGAGGGTTCTGTATTGCTTTGCTGCCATTCAGGTCTCTGCTGCTTAAAACTGATAGTCCAGCTTTTTATATGTACAGAGAGGAGGAAAACATTTTGACCACTCTCACACAAATATTAATTCTGCTTATAAGAGATTCAATCAGTCAATCAGAATAGAGCTGGAAGGGATCTTGAAGGTCTTCTAGCCCAACTCCCTGCTCAAGCATTATACTATTCCAGACAAGTGACTGTCCAGTCTTTTCTTAAAAACCTCCAGTGATGAAGCACCCACAGCTTCCAACAGTAAGCTGTTCCATTGGTTAATTGTCCTCACTGTTGGGAAGTTTCTCCTTAATTCCAGGTTGCTTCTCTCCTTGATTAGTTTTCATCCATTGCTTTTTGTCTTGCCTTCTGGTGCTTTGGAAAATAAGTTGAACCCCTCCTCTTTGTGGCAGCCCCTCAAATACTGAAATACTGCTATCATGTCAGCCCTAATCTTTCTTTTCTCTAGACTGGCCATACCCAATTCCGGCAACCATTCTTCATATGTTTTTGTCTCCAGGCCCTTAATCATCTTAGTTGTTCTTCTTTACATTTTTTCCAAAGTCTCAACACCTTTTTTGTAATGTAGTGACCAAAACTGGATGCAGTATTCCAGGTGTGGCCCTACTAAGGCTTTATAAAGCAGTACTAATACTTCATGTTCAGATTGGGTTTCGTTCAATTGGAAAACCATTCCTAGAATCACTTTTGAAAAAAATCCATCACTTCCCCACTTCATTCTCTCTCTCTCTCTCTCTCTCTCTCTCTCTCTTTCTTATTCCCATCATATACATTTTACCTTCTGCAGCTTGTGTTCATCAGCTGTCCATGAAATACAGGCAGACCTTGATTTACAACCAGTTATTTAGCAACCACTTGAAGTTATAAGAGATCCCCAAAATGGGACTTACGATCCAGTTTCAAAGTTTTGACATCTGCCCTCCCCTGGTGATATCACCACATTTTGGGTGCTCAGCAACTGGCCCACGTTTGCAGTGCGTCACAATCACATGACTGCTATTTACTGCATTTTTGTTGAATGTCTATGGAGATTCTCAGTCATCCAGGTCATGGTTGTCCAAAAGGTGCTTTTTCAAAGAGCAACTGGACTTTCTTTGTTTTTCCTTGAAGACGTTTCGCTTCTCATCCACGTGTTTTTGCTGGCAATCAGCATTTACTTTTGGTTTCCTGCAATAGCCACCAGATAATGAACGATGGGTTCGCTTAATGACCACAGCATTCACTGAACGATTGCTGCAAAAAAAAGATTGTAAAATCAGGTTTCGGTGACATGGTGATTTGTTTAATGACCATCATGAGTTACAATCAAATTGTGGGCTCAATTGTGATAATAAGTCAAGGACCTCATCTTCCGGACATTTCTGCATTGCTGTTATAATTATACATCCAGCAGCAGGGCTTCTATTGTATCCATGCAAATAAATGCACCTTGTATTAGGCCAGGGGTAGGCAACCTTGGCTCTTTTATGACTCGTGGACTTCAACTCCCAGAATTCCTGAGCCAGCCATGCTGAGGGGAAAGGGAGAGGTTTCCATGCTGAGCCATGCTGGCTCAGGAATTCTGGGAGTTGAAGTCCACGAGTCATAAAACAGCCAAGGTTGTCTACCCCTGTATTAGGGCAATTTAAAAGTAATAAAGCAATCAGCAAGCTTTGGGGTTGTCCACAGTTCTATCCCAACAATCAAGCGTAAAACAAGAGCAAAAACGAAGCAGGGAAAATGTAGCTAGTACTGTATTGTTCATTCACAGAACCTGCATATAATCACAGGCACAGTCTTAAAGGGAAAAGTGAGGGCAGGTTGCAGGCTTAAAATTATTTCAAGGACTGCAGAGATTGCATATAGGATCATCTTATCCCTCATTTTTAAGAATATATGACAGTAGAATAATAATAAGAATACAATGTGTGTGTATTAGACATCTGATATAAAACTTTAATACATTCTAATCACTTTGGACAGAATCCTTGCCAGCAGGTGCAAAAAGATGTGCTCAAAGTAATTTTATCCTGACACTTTTGCTTCAGTATTTTTTCCTATGTGCTATTCTCAGACTCTTTGGCAAATGCAGGGAGGGACAATTCTGAGAAGTCTCTGAAATTGCTTGAAAATTGTCTGTCGCCTGCCACCTCCTCACCCTACTGGATTACGGCCAGGATGTTCCTTCCAATTATTCCATGAAAACTATTCTTAATTGTAGAGGCCAAGCGCATTTGAAAAGTTGAGATGAGAGGTGAACATGAGGGTACAAAGTATGAGGCTGCTCTACTCCCCTTTTGCAGTCAGCTGAGAGTGGATTGGGACAAAAATGTTACATGGGGGATGCCTGTTTAGACTTTTATGTAGGGTAAAGTATTATATTATATAAAAGTCTCTAAACTTCGGAGGGCACTAATCCTAGTTCTCCCCACAGAAGCTCTAGAGAGCTAGTACAAAATGTCCCCTCTGAGCTGAAATTGTGTCCTTGTGAACAAGGGACCATTGGAAACTCAGTCTATGTACCCTTTATAACAGAGGTGGCTGGCTGGCTCAGGAATTCTCGGAGTTGAAGTCCACAAGTCATAAAAGGGCCATAGTTCCCCACCCCTGCTCTATAAGGATTCACCAATTCATTTTAGGATTCCTTACCTGGTAAAATGTCTGACAAATTCTGTTCTGTTTTATGCCCAGGCATTATTATCTGGTCAGTATGGTACAGTCTCTTTGAAAGTAGCTAAATTCTACAATATTGTCTGTAAAATTAGGTAGACTTTGGGTGCCCATCGACGATCCCTCCACTAACTGTAAAATATTATTATGTCTTCTTCTGGTTTGTTTTAATGTTTTAAGTTTTAATTCCGGTCTGTGTTGGTAATAAAAGATTGACTGCAGGGTAAAGGATCAAACTCCTGAGCTGCACTTAAACAGTGCCCCTCCCTCCAGAGTGCTGCTATCAAGTTGCTGTCCACAATACGCTTAGCCAACAAAAACTGCAGACTACAGCCTAGAGCAAGGATGTCCAGTCATGGCAATTTTAAGACTCATGGACTTCAATTCCCAGAATTCCCCAGCCATGGCTGGCTGGGGAATCCTGGAGTTGAAGTCCACAAGTTGCCAAGGTTGGACACCATGGTCAGATACCAAGGTTGGACACCCCAGATCTACAGTTTGATTGTTGATAGCAAAAGAGAAAATTTCACTTGGAATATTCAGCAAAGAAAGTGTTTATTTCCTTAGATGCTTGTTGTCTGTAGAAGTGTCTTACACCTCCTGGCACTCCTATCTCAATCATGATTGATACCAGACTATATTTAATACATTTAGAAAAAACTTCTAAATATCCTTGTCAGAGTGCTAATTGAACACTTTTTCAGCTATAGAGAAGATAAAAAAAATCTATTGTTATATAAACAGAAGTTTATCTTCAGCAAAAGGAATTCTTTTCTACATCCCATGGCAATGTAGAATAACAGAGAATAACAGAGTTGGAAGGGGTTTTGGACGTCTTCTAGTCCAAGCCCTGCTCAAGCAGGAGACCCTATACCATTTCAGACAAATGGTGGCCCAATGTCTTCTTAAAAACCTCTAATGATAGAGCACCCACAACCTCTGGAGCCAAGTCATTCCATTGATTAATTATTCTCAAGAACAGGCAATTACTCCTTATTTCTAGGTTGGTTCGCTCCTTGATTAGTTTCCATGTATTACTTCTTGTCCTGCCTTCAAGTGCTTTGGAGAATAGATGTCCCCCTCTTCTTTGTGACAGCCCCTTAGATATGGCACACTGCTATCATGCCACCCCTAGTCCTTATGGAAATCCTGTTCAGGTCATCAATCTTCCTATGAGATTGTGAGGTCTCAGTAATCTGATTTCCCAGTCAGGGGAGAAAATGTAATTGCATTCAGTTAAATGCTGTTCTGATCTCTCTCCAGGAAATGGGTGGAGTTAAATGGGAGGAGCTCTATGATGTCAGAGGAAGGGGCCAATGCACATGCCTTCGATCTCTCCTCCATGTTTTCAGCACACTGGAATATTGTCTCTTCAAGTACTAAATGGCCTTTTACTACCTAATGACTTGAATGAGAAAGAGAGATGGATGTTGTTGGTGTTGACTAAGATTTCCAAGGGGGGAAAAAACAGTTCCTCTTGATTCAGAATTTATTTACGTAGTCATTGTTTACCAGAATTTTAAAAGTGTTACTAGACATTGGCATCAGCTTTGTTTGGATTAATTGAATAGTTTTAATTAAAGCTGCTGAACTCAATCCATCTAACTTTAAGTATAGCCCCAAAGGCAGTACTTGGTTTAGAAAAGTTCAAAGAAAATTAATATTTGAAGCTTGGAAAATACTCCATAGGTTTGCTAGATGCATTGGAACAGAGGTTAATAATCATCCTTTTGCATACCCTGACATGAGTTTAATTCTCTTTTTTGGATGAAATGACCAGTCAAATTAATTGGCTTCAGTCCCCAAGTAGAGGAAAAGGAATAATTTGATTATCTTAGTAATATTTCACAGTGAGCTGCTAAACCTTTTTAGCTCCACTGTTTTACCTATCGTATTTCTGACCTTCAACTTATTAATGATTAAAGTGTGTAATTTTGCCCAGAATCTTTGGTTATAATACAAACTATACTTCACCTACTGAAAAGGTTTTAGTGCCCAAACTACAACCAATTGATTGGGAGAGGTAAACTCAGATTCTTACAATTTATGTCATTTTTTCCCCCTTAGCCCTTGAATTCTTATTAGTTTGGCTTACAAAACTATGAAGATAAATAGGCTCTTGTGATTTATGCTTTTAAAAAGATGCCTTAGGAAGTGATGTTTGACCTTACTCTTTGAATAAAGTTGAAAGTGAATACTAACTTATTTGCAGTTTGGGAAATCCAGCGAACTGTCCTAGTTCTCATATCGTTACCAGTTTTGTAGTCTATGAAAAATGAAATTGTATAATGCTACAGGATCTGCATCTATTTTACTCAATCTCAACAACACATTGTCATTATTAATACAAATGAGAGCACCATGCATCACGTATGCTATCTAGATCTATCCACCTGTATAGGCAGTGCTCTAGCAGCGCAGGATGGAATCAGTCAGCTGCATCAGAAACCCAGTTCTGTCCAATGCCCAGTTTGAGTGCAGGTGATCCTCAACTTATCACCACAATTGACCCCACAATTTTCCTTGCTTAGAAAGACAGTTGTTTGCCCCATTTTACGACCTTTCTTGCCGCCATTGTTAAGTGAATTGCTGCAGTTGTTAAGTTGGTAACACCGTTGTTAAGTAAATTTGGCTCCTCTGTTGACTTTGCTGGTCAGAAGGTTGCAAAAGGGGATCACATGACACCAGAACACTGCAACCATCATAAATGTGAGCCAGTTGCCAAGCACCTGAATTTTGACCACATGACCATGGGGATGCTGCAATAGTCGTAAGTGCAAAAAATGGTCATAAGTCACTCTTTTCAGTGGAATGGTCACTAAAGGAATGATGGTAAGTTGAGAAACACCTATAGCCAGGCTGGTTAGATGAAAGAGACAGCTGGTGGTAGATTTTCTCAACTGTTGCTCTTCAAATGCATTCAACTTTTACCCTGCCCAACACTGGCCTCCGTATCTATATATGGAGAGAATTGTAGTTCAACATAATTGGAAGATATTGGGTTCCTGAAGACTGGATTATATGTATACAACTTTATTATTCATCCCATTGTTCTTTATTCTCCTTATATAGATGGCCGAGGTGATTATAGACTTGATATTGGAAAACTCCAGTACTGTGTTTCAGTTGCATCTGTTCCTAGGTTGGTCATTCATACCCTGGTCACCTCCTGCATGGATTACTATAATGTGTTCCACATGGGGCTGCCCTTAAGGGGCCTCTGGAGGCTTCAGCTGGTGCAAAATCTGGAAGCATGAATAGCTGTGTGCACACCTAGATCAGAGCATGTTACATTTTTGCTTCTGGGTTCAATTCAAGGTGCTGGTAAAGTCTACAAATCCGTACAATCTTGGGGCCAGGTTATTTGAGGAACCACCTCTCCCCAATCATATCTACCCCTCCCATAAAATCTGATAAAAAGTGGATCTTGCAGGTCTTGTCCACAAATGAAATGTCATCTGTCCTGAGCCAGGAAGAGAGCCATTTTTGCTGTAGCACCTGCTCTCTGGAACCTCGTTTCTCCTGAGGTCAGACTAACCCTGATCTTGTTGGCCTTCCCATCCTTCCCAAATGATGAGGCTGAGGATGTGGCTTTGCAATCTGGCCTGGGGATCTAGAAGCAGTAGTGTAGAGCCTGCAAAGTGGCTGCGATGCTAGGGAATTTGATTGTGCTCTCTTATAGAGAGTTTTTACGATTTTTCTTTTTATTATATTCAATGATTTTTGTTGTTATATTTCGTTTGCAATTTGTTGTATTGCTTTTGTGTTTTTAACATTGTAAGCCTTCCAGAGTCACAGATGTGAGATGGGCAGCTATATAAATTTACCGATAAATAAATAAAAATGAATTGCGGTCTATAGAAGTCTTGGGTAGAACATGCAACTGAAGGCTTAGGAGAGAAGTATGATTCATGCTCACTGGCCCTTCCACCAATCTTTAAGATTCACAAAAATCATACTTTCAAGCAGACTACATTTATGAGCCAAAATGCATGTAGAAAGTACAGGTAAAGGAAAGAAAACCCTATACACTAATCCCAGCATCTCCTTCATACAATTTTACATTTCATTTATTCAATTGCATAATAGATGGCATTCTAACAGGCCATGATCAAGTTGCAGATGGGGCTTCTTGTCAAATCTTAAAAGATGCTTAAATATAGAATCTACTGACTTCAGTGGCATATTGGCCATGGAAGCATAAGAGACTGGTTAGACTGAACCTTAACTCCATCTTATCTTTCACTGAGTGGCCAACTGCATACATTTGCAAAACCTTCAAGCAGATCTGGAAGGCAAGGCTTTTCCCTGTATTATCCCTTCACCACTGATATTTGATAAGGTACATCTATGTTGCAAGACAGCAGAGAGACAAAACAACCTCGTGATTAAGCCAGTTTGGTCTAGTGGTTAAGGCACCAGGCTAGAAACAGGGAGACTGTGAGCTCTAGTCCTGCCTTAGCTATAAAAGCCTGAGTGACTTTGGGTCAGTCACTCTCTCTCTCAGCCCAACAACTCACAGGGTTTTGTTGTGGGGGAAAATAGGAGGAGGAAAGAGTATTAGGTATATTTGCTGCTTTGAGTTATTTGTAAAAATAATAAATATATATAAACAAATGAACAAATAACCATGAGGATCTAATGGGCAGGCAATGGGGTGGTAAGGGACAGCATGCACATATTGCTGTCATGACACAAAAAACACGACTTACATACTTGTATCGGACCTATTTTCCAAAGCACCAGAAGGCAAGACAAGAAACAATGGATGGAAACCAATGAAGGAGAGAAGCAACGTAGAACTCAGGAGAAATTTCCTGACGGTGAGGACAATCAACCAGTGGAACGACTTGCCTGCAGAAGTTGTGGGTGCCCCATTTCTGGAGGCTTTCAAGAAGAGACTGGACAGCCATTTGTCTGAAATGGTGTAGGGTATAGGGGGTTGAACTAGAAGACCTCAAAGGTCCTTTCCAACACTGTTATTCTGTATTCTGTATGTTGATATGCAGGTACGTAGGGCTACATTTGCTTCTTGATATTAGCTTGCGTGCAGCATTTCAATTTAGTTTCAGTTTGCTGAGATGCCTATGTCATCATCAGTGGACAGTAAGGTTTCTGGCACCTTTCTGTATGCTGAACTTTACAGGAACTTTACGACCATAGTCGAGCCCCAAATTTTTGTTGGTAAGCAAAACATTTGTTAAGTGAATTTTGCCCCATTTTATGACATTTGTTGTCACAGTTGTTAAGGGAATCACTGCAGCTGGTAACTTAGTAACACGGTTGTTCATTGAATCTGGTTTTCGCATTGACTTCGTTTGGCAGAAGGTCGCAAAAGGGGATCACATGACCCCAGGACACGGCAGCCGTGATAAATATGAATCAGTGGCCAAGTGTCTGAATTTTGATCACTTGTCCACGAGGAGACTGCAACGGTAGTATAAATGTGAAAAATGGCCATCCCTTTTTTTCAGTGCCTTTATAACTTTGAACAGTCACTAAATGAGCCGTTGTAGATTGAGAACTACCTGTATTACCAAATTGGCTAATCTTTCCATAGTTATTGTGGAGTCACTGCTCTGTTTCCTCTTAGATGTGTTTACCTTTCCCGTTCTAAATGACAGAACATAGATACCTCTTGAAACTTAGCAACAATAACTTTTTTCCCTTTCTCGGGGTTGTCTCTTTTTCTCTTTCTCTCTTATTTTTTTAAAAAAATATGGCTCATTCTTCACAGTTTGAACCATGTAGTATAACAAGGTGAAGTTGATTTATGCTTTGCACTTTAGAAAAAAAAAGGGGGGTTGGCAATTAGTTCTGCTCTAAGCAAACTGAAACTATTTAAAATTGCAAACATATACACATTTTCCTGGAAGTAAAGAGCTTTACGTTCAGTAGGAATTACTTCTAAGCAAATTTGTATTGATGGACATAATACACTTTTATAACCACATCCCCCCCCAAAAAAAACCATGCATTCTCCAATAATTATATAAGGTTTAGAGGAACGTATCTTCCTTTTTATGTGCAGACAAGAATTTTGCCACTAGAAGCCCTAGTTGGAAGATTGTTTAGACATTTGAATGGATATACTATTTATATATTTAATTCTCCATTTGTTTCCTATTGAAAAATAAACTAATTGAAATGTTCAAAGTTCAGCTGGCAGATCTTTAGAAAAGTGTAATTTATCATTGTGTAAAACTGGAAATTAAAAGAGGATCCTTGGCATAGGTTGTCAAACTATAGAGAATGATAAAAAAAATAATCACTTTGTTTAAGTGCACAGATTTATAGCAATGGCCTAATTAGGTATTTAAATCAACTTGCTGTGCTGAAATGTCCTAGGATAATGTCATTAACTCATTTTAATCTGCTCCATTCACCAGTTTCCCAAAGAAGATCTATGAGGAACTATTCAGAGAGAGAATTCCCAAGTAGCTCAGATACAATTGAAACAAATATCAGATTCTACTCTGTTACACCTGTTACAAGAAGATTTGTTTAGAACACATGTATTTTTCTTTACACAGAATAAAATTAGGCCATGATGACTGTGAATCGAGTGTGGAAAAGCAAGGACATCAGCCTGGCAATTAAATGCAAATTAATCTGCACTGTCGTGTTTCCCACAGCTAACTACGGTTGCAAAAGTTGGACCGTGAAAGAATTAGACAGGAGGACAAATCCACTCATTTGAGCTGTGATGTTGGAGAAGGCTCCTGCACGTCCCTTGGACAGCAAAAGTGACAAACAAGGAAGTAATGAAGGGTATAAAACCAGACATGTTGCCGGAAGGCAAAATCACAAAAGTCCACCTTACTTATATCGGCCATGTCATGAGATCCAACTCATGGGAAAAGGCAGTTGTGCTTGGAATGGTCAGTGGTAAAAGGAAACAAGGCCATCAAAGATACAGGGCCAAATTCCATCAAAGCCTGCACCAGACAGAGCATAAAATAACTGTAAGAAACAATAGAAAATCAGAAAACGAGAGCTGGTCTATAGAATCACTGGAAATCAGACCTAATTGAATAGATAGCATCATCATCAATCATCATCATCACCATCATCATCATCAATCATCATCATCTCCTTTAACACCTTTATTTAGTTGCTTGGTCTTTTATGCCACTTCAGTTATCAGACTTTAAGGAGCTCAGAATCAGCCCAGTACATTTTGTCTCATTTACCTTCTTTCTGATCGATATAATGAAATGACTTGAGTATCGCCAAGTGTCTCTTGAGCCAGATCTCACTTGTCAGGGGTTGGTTAGCAGGGTCATGAATGGCAGCATTTTACACTTTATACTTACCGACATCTCTTTGTTATACAAAAACACCCCCTTGTTTGAAAAAAATGTTTTGACAGGACTATCTTAATTGTATAGCAAGATGTGAATATATATGGAAAACAAATTTTGCTTGGTATATGAAAGACAAGTTCCTTTGAGCAGCCTTCCTTCCTTCCTTCCTTCCTTCCTTCCTTCCTTCCTTCCTTCCTTCCTTCCTTCTTTCCTTCCTTCCTTCCTTCCTTCCTTCCTCTCTCCCTCTTTCTTTCTTTCTTTTTTCTTTCTTTCTTCCTTCCTTCCCGCCTTCCTTCCTCCTGCCCTCCCACCTTCCCATCCTCCCACCCACCCACCCTCCCTCCCATTTCTTTTCCTTCCTTCCTTCCTTCCTTCCTTCCTTCCTTCCTTCCTTCCTTCCCTCCTTCCCTCCCTTTCTTCCTTCCTTCCTTCCTTCCTTCCTTCCTTCCTTCTTTCCCTCCTTCCTTCTTTCCTTCCTTCCCTCCTTCCTTCCCTCCCTTCCTTCCTTCCTTCCTTCCTCCTTCCCTCCCTCCCTCTTTCTTCCTTCCTTCCTGCCTTCCTCCCTCCCTCCCTCTTTCTTTCTTTCTTTCTTTCTTTCTTTCTCTCTTTCCTTCCTTCCTTCCTTCCTTCCTTCAATATACCACAAATATTCTTTTCAAAAAAAAAAGAAATAAAGTTTGTTTGTTTAAATGTTGCATGCCACCCATTCCTTCTGAAGCACTGGGTAGCTTACAAGAACACATTAAGCACAGCCATAAAGATCTTGCTTTGACTGCACTGCAGAAGGAGAGCGTAACCACACAGAGAGAAAATTCTGCATTTACAATTGGGGGCTCTTTCAGCAGCTTTGCAGGGCCAGCGGCAAAGCAGGGGGAATCATTGTGGTCCCTTGTAAATGGCTCCCCTGGAGGATCAGGCTGTTTTAGGTCCCATTGTCTTGACGAGAGGCAAGGCATCTGCTCCTGCAAGGCTCCCAATTTTTCCCTGTCAATGGGAGGGAGAGCTTCCCACTGGTCACCCACCATGGGCTCCTGTTTTTCCATAAGTTCCAGAAAGTAGTTTTCAGGCTGCTCTGTGTGAAACTCTTCTGGTTTCCGTTAAGAATGCCCTAAATGCCCAACGTATGGTGAAGTGGTAGGGTGCAGGATGAAAGAACGGGTCTCCTACTCTTTGCTTTCTTGTGTCGTGCCGTATCCAACAAGGAGAGAAACAAAACTACTTGCCTAGAACATCAACTGTGGAAATTACAGCAAGTCTCCAAAAGAAGAGGGGGGGGGAGGGGGGAAGGAAATCAGGATGAAGTTTGTGTTGATTTCCTTTCCAAAAGGATTTGACAAGCAGAGTATTGCAGAGTTTTAGAAAACCAGTAAAATGCTATTGATTACAAGCAAAATTGGGAAATTGACCATCTTTCTCTCCAACTTGTTTTGCTGTGAATAAGAGCTTTGGGTGTAACAGTTAATTGGACTTGGAGAACCTGCATAGTGATGGGGCATGTCTAATTATTTCCTGCAGTTTATTCTTCTTTCTGGCTAGTAACAGTAACATCATAGCAATGGTCTGTCATTCAATTGGCCAGGTATGTTTTGCTCGGGCTTTTGTTCATGGACAAAACAAATATTTTTTCATAAACCAAAAGAGTGGGGAGAAAGAGAAGAGGGGAGAGGAAGACAGGCCAAACAATAATCTTCTCCTTCTCCTCCTCCTCTTCCTCTTCTTCTTCCTCCTCTTCCTCTTCTTCTTCCTCCTCCTCTTCCTCTTCTTCTTCTTTTCTTCTTCTGCTTCCCCCCCCTTCCTCCTCCTCTCCTTTCAATGTATCAATCTTCCTGAGCATGTCAACTTAATCTTCCAGAATTCCTGGAGGGTATTGCTAAGAATTCTGGAAGATCAAGACCACATATTTGGATGGTGCTTCCCTTCAGTTTTTTGGTCAGGTTTTTCAGAAGTGGTTTGCCATTGCCTCCTTCCTAGGGCTGAGAGAAAGTGACTGGCACAAGGATATTCAATTAGCTTCACGCCCCAGGGAGGACTAGAATTCACAGTCTCCCAGTGCCTTAACCACTATACCAAAACTAGCTCCCATATCAAATCACATAGCTATAATTAAATGCATAGCATTTAAAACAAACTTGTAGTAAATATAATTCATTCTCCCTGAATATTTTATGGGAAATCTCCATAAACACTAGACTTTCCTTCCTTCCTTCCTTCCTTCCTTCCTTCCTTCCTTCCTTCCTTCCTTCCTTCCTTCCTTCCTTCCTTTCCTTCCTTCCTTCCTTCCTTCCTTCCTTCCTTCCTTCCTTCCTTCCTTCCTTCCATTTAGAAGCCACTCAACTCCAGAATATCTTTGAATAGCTTACATCAAATGTGAACAATAAGGACAACAATAAAAACAAAAATGCATTCCCTATTAGCAAAAAACATAAATAACAAGGCTCCACAAACACCTTACCACAAGGCCTGGGAGGACAGCCAAGTTCTTAAAACCTTCTGAAACATCATCAGGGTGGGATCTAAATGGATCTCTGGTGGGACCTCATTCCAGAGGGCAGGCGCCACAACAGAGAAGACACATTTCCTGGGTCCAGATAAATAGCACTGTTTAACTGAGGTGACCTGAACCGCACTGACATCTAGTTGTGGCAAGCAACATTCTAAACTTCAGAAGGATGGATACAGAATTTTATGCTAGGCGGTGTTCAATTAAGAACAGAAGCCCCTGCAAGCTGACCACAGCCTGTATGTCAAAGAAATGTGAAGTTGAAATTGCTCAGAGGGTTGAACAGTAGAAAAGGAAAATGCTTCAGGAAGAAGCAGAATATTGCAGTAGAGGAAGAATGTTAAGCCGCTTGACCCTGGGGATTAACAAAGATAATTTCAAATAAGACTAGTCAAAACTTTAAATGACTGAGAAAATGTTAAGGCTTCTTCTCTCCCTTAGAGATAAACATGGATCCTGTGAAATCCAGAAACTGAGGTATTGTAATGGAGAGGGAGGGGGAGAGAGAGAAAGAGGGAGACAGACTGCTCAA
Source organism: Azemiops feae (assembly GCA_023970755.1). NCBI lineage: Eukaryota > Metazoa > Chordata > Lepidosauria > Squamata > Viperidae > Azemiops > Azemiops feae. The sequence goes on along the minus strand of JALGBA010000435.1, from coordinate 92,245 downwards.
GGTCAGTGTTGGGATATAGAAATTCTCTGAGCTATGCAGGCTTTTTACTAGCCACTTAAATAATAGGCGTTGTTGGTTAATTGTGCGATATATAGTTGCCTGTCCTACCAGCCTAGTGTGTGACTGGGCGGGTTGTGGTTTGGAGTGTTGTTCTTGTATTTTGTTCTCTTCCACGTTATTATGCCGTTCTTGTTAGGCTAGTGATGCCAATATGTCAACAAACAAAATATATAAAGACAGAACAGCATATTGTTATATAAATTAAACAAAGTATTTTTCTGCCCAACTTCCTTCTGTCCTTTGTGCTACTGAGTTTAAGATTCCAGTTAAGATAATGTGGAAGTTGGTTATAGTATCATCCACACAATTTTTTTAAAAAAGATGATGTTACCAGAATACACATCAGGATAGCCCTTCTCAACTTAGTGCTTTCCACTAAATAACAACTCCCAGAATTCACATAAGTATGGCTGTCTGGAAAACTCTGGAAATTATAGTAACTAAAACATCTGGATGGCAGAAGGTAGAAAAAAACTTGTCGTTGACTGCTTTTATGATCTTTAACAATACTTGGATACTTTTTATCAGTGTACATTTGTTAAGGCTCATTGTCTGAACAAATTAAAAACTTAATGAAGTTTAATCACTATTTCTTCAAGAGGAAAGCTTTAGAGCTCAGTTATGTTATCATTCCACGATATGTTAGTGAAAGACTTATCATGATGTCGGAGAGAATGGTTCATTTCTTTTTAAAAGCATCCATGTATGTTTATTATTTTCGGAGTAGTACAAAATGCAAAATAGTGTGGCTGTTTTGGTTTGTTTGTTTGTTTTTTTTAAAAAAAAATATTTACTAGAAATGTAAACTTAAGTTTACAGGAAATTGCATGTTTTTCCACTTGCAAAAGAAAAGGGCCTCTAAAAAGCACCTGGCTTTTGATGTTGGTATATAGATGTTCCAGTTTTTAGGTGTTCGATACATTCTTTAGAATCAGAATATGACTCTGCATTAGATGTTTGTTTTAAAATATGTCTCAATTTCCATTTAACCAATAAGGGAGGAATGTAGTTGATGGATTCTGCAGGTGTTTTGGCTTAGTGACTGATATCTTTGGGGAATAATTAAAAGAACATTCTCAATAAAAAGGGCACTTCCTCTTGCATCCAATTACTTGGGTGAATAACAGAATAACAGAGTTGGAAGGGACCTTGGAGGTCTTCTAGTCTAATCCCTTGCCCAAGCAAAAGACCCTATACTATTTCAGACAAATGGCTGTCCAATCTCTGCTTAAAAACCTCCAGTGATGGAGCACGTGTGATTTCTCTACAGTTTTCCTTCCTCCCTCGCTTTTATCATGAATGAACTGCTGAGAGGAATTCATGGGTTGGGAGAGAAGAGCAGAATTGAATTCTATTCTCTCCCCTGTTCACGCTACCATGTTAGCTTCCTAAAATCACCGCCTGGAAAAGATTTAGAATGGGAATGCTGAAATGTGTTTTCCTTTTGCTAAAGCCCGTTTGCGGATTCTTTCTTGGCTGTTCTGTTCAAATGGGCTTTTAGGTTGCTGGTATTGCTGGTATTTATAGCAATACTGCTATAAAAGCTTGTATTAGCAGAGTTATTATGGTTTTTTATGTGATGAATGCTATTAGCTTTATGTACAGTCTCTTTTTTTTTCAGAAAAGCTTCCAAGAAAAGCACTAAACATGCAAGTAACCAAATATATAATCGGTTCTGTGTACACCTAACTATCTAAAGCAATTCCTTATTTTAAGCTGTTCATGTTCTTTTAGCTTGCCAAAAGACATAGACACTCAGCACCACTTGAAAAAAGTTAAATTAGGAGCCAGTGGTGTGATATGGTTCTAACCTTAATCAATAATGAATAGCTTTTCCCTAGATTATTTATTTGCTTGTTATTGATATGTGGAGTTATATATTTCACAGTTACTATCTGATTAAGAATGAAGTCAGTAAGATTGTTCAGGAAAATAACCAACATTTCATTAGAAGGGGAGGTTAGTCGGGACACAGGGTTCAAGAAATAACATTGCAATTACTTCTACAAGTACATCCTTACTAAGTGAATTTAGATTGCAGTCTAACATTCTAAATAAATGATATGGATTGGATCAATCCCAGCAAATACAGGTAGTCCATTGCTAAGCCTGGCAATTGTTAAGTGAATCACATGAAGCACACCCAATTTTACGACCATTTTTCCATAGTGGTTAAGTGCATCACTCCAGTCGCTAAATGAATCACATAGTCATTAAGCGAATCTGCCTTCCCCCATTGATTTTGCTTGTTGGAAGCCAGCTGGAAAGATCACAAAGGCTGATCTTATAACCCCCCAGAGCATTGCAACTGTCTTAAATACATGCCTGTGCCAATTTTGTCGTAAGTCAAACACTACCTATACTGTATTAATCAATCAATCAATCAATCAATCAATCAGAATAGAGCTGGAAAGGGACCTTGGAGGTTTTCTAGTCCAACCCCCTGCTCAAGCAGGAGACCCTATACCATTTCAGATAGATGGCTGTCTAGTCTTTTCTTAAAAACCTCCAGTGATGAAGCGCCTACAACTTCTGAAGGCAATGTAAGGTTACCTACCTCAGCTAAGCCACCCAAGAAAGCAGTACTCTTGAAACAGGCATTGTCTCAAAAAGAATTTTTATTAGGGGCTAGTGACAGCAGGGAATCAAGGTAGGGCCGGGAGAAAAACCCGGCGAAGCAGTATATTAAAAGCAACATTCAATATTCCTCCCCCTAGAGTCTCAGTGTTTGTTTGAATCCCAGCCAATCCACAGGTGGCATGGTGTTTTGGTAGCTGGTCTTTTCGGCGGGCTACTCAAGGTCTTTCTCACTTTCGATTTCTTCTGGCTCCAAGCCCAAACCATCTCTCAGATAAGGGATAGACATTCCATCCCCTGGGGAAAGGGCATCCTGCAGACAGTGCAAAGCAATCCCAAAAGCTCCCCCCTCCCAACAGAATGGCAGGCCATAAAGAAAGGCTACAGAAAGGTAGAAAATAGGCATAGAGTTAAAATACATTTCTCTGGGGACCTGACAGGCAAGCTTTTCCACTGGTTAATTATCCTCACTGTTAGGAAGTTTCTTCTTAGTTCTAGGTTGCTTCTGTCCTTGATTAGTTTCCATCTATTGTTTCTTGTCTTGCCTTCTGGTGCTTTGGAAAATAAGTTGACCCCCTCTTCTTTGTGGCAGCCCCTCAAATACTGAAATACTGCTATCATGTCAACCCTAGTCCTTCTTTTTTCTAGATTGGCCATACACAATTCCTGCAGCCATTCTTCATATTTTCAGGTCTCCAGGTCTTTAGACATCTTAGTTGCTCTTGTTTGCCCTTTTTCCAAAGTCTCAACATCTTTTTTGTAAGGTGGTGATCAAAACTAGATGCTGTATTCCAGGTGTGGCCTTACTAAGGATTTATAAAGCGGTACTAATACAGGTAGTCCTTGAGTTACGAGTGTAATGGAGCCTGCCCATTCTACTCGTAACTCGAAAACTCGTAGAGTGAATCTTCTACCTGAAACAAGAGGTTAAGACGCACACGGCTCGTTAAGTGGGGATGCTTCCATGGCCCCCCACAACCAGATCCGGGCTCCGGAGGCCTTTTCCAGGCCGCTGCAGCCCAGATCACAGGCCAGGAGATGCTTCCGTGGCCCCACTGTGGCCCGATTCGGGTGCCGGAAGCCTTTTCCAGGCTGCTGCCACCCTGAAACAGTCCTCAAGAGGGCTACATAAGTGTCCCCCAGCCTCAGATCTGGGCAGCAGCGGCCTGGAAAAGGCTTCTGGAGCCCGGATTGGGCCACGGATGGTTGCAGAAGCATCCCCCGGCCTCAGATCTGGGTGTCAGCCTAGAAAAGGCCTTCGACACCCTGATCCAGCCTCCGGAGGCACATGGAAGCATCCCCCAGCTTCAGTTCCATTCTCCGTTACAGAGAACAGAGGCCTAAAGTACCATTAGATCACGCGAGATCAGTGGCATAAGATCTCGCCCCACTGATCTTGCGTTACTTTAGGCTTCTATTCACTGCAAACGCACTGAAGGCCTGGAGCAGCCAAGAAAGCGAAGGATCTCGATCTTCGCAGGGTGAGTATTGAAGGCCTGGTGCCTAGGAAGACCTGGGAGGGGGTGGGGAGGGAGGAATAACCAGGGTGAATGTTGCAATGCCACCACGGTCGCTCATAAGGGCGAATGACTGCCGTGGTGCGGCAACATTTGTAATTGTGGGAGTTGCTCTTAAGCATTAGGGGGTGCTCATCACGTAACTTTGAATGAGTGTTAAGTGAACGCTCATAACTTGGGGATTACCTGTACTTCATGTGATTTTGGTTTTATGCCTCTGTTTATACAACCCAGGATTGTATTAGCTTTTTTGGTTGCTGCTGCACACTGCTGGCTCATGTTTAAGTGATTGTCCAGTAGGACTCCAGGGTCCCTCTCACAATTACTGTTTTTGAATCAGGTCTCACCTAATCTGTACCTGTACCTTTAGTTTTTCCTGTCTAAGTGTAAATCCTTGCTTTACTCCACATTAAATTTCATGTTGTTGGATAGGGCCAGTGATGGAATTCAAATACCTGAACAACCGGTTCTCTTATTCATTGCAGGTCTGGGCCTCCGAGGCCTAGAACGGACTTCTGGAAGTGGCATCCACACACTTCCTGCGGGCTGTTCTAGGCCTGGGAGACCTCCTCCAGGCCTCTGAGGCCTAGACTGGAATTCGGAAGCCAGCCAGTTCTCCGAATGCAGCAAAGTTTAGCTACCGGTTCTACCAAACCAATGCGAACTGGCTGAATCCCACCACTGGATAGGGCCCATTGTTCAAGTCTGTTCAAGTGTATTCAAGTCTTAAAGTCTATTCAAGTTCAATTATTCAAAGTGGTATAAATATTACAGCTTCATCTTAGAACTGAATAGACACACTAAGCAAGTAAGGGGAAAAGGGGGGGAAAGGAACACAAGGGGGGAAAAGGAACATCCAACTATTAAATAAGTTACATAATATTCCAGAATTGCCAAGTAAAATGGCCACCAATGATGTTGGATCAGGGACAATAGCATTGGCCTTAACTAGACTTAGCTCTTCTTAAATGATGCACATACATAAGATTAAAAGACTTGAGTGAAGACAGATCTGAGAAGAATGGCCAGATGCCAAGTAGAATCCTGTAGAACAGAAGTCCCCAACCTTTTGGGCACCAGGGACCGGTTACGTGGAGAGAGATTTTTCTAAGGACCGGAGGGGGCGTGGTTTTGTGTGCTGCCTGCATCCCACGGATAGGGCTTTGCTTGTTTGTGCAGCCCAGTTGCTGGCATGCCGCGGCCCGATACCGGTCCACAGACTGGGGGTTGGGGACCCCTGCTGTAGAAGTAGCATCCCAACAGGAGGACTGAAAATATACAATAAATATGCTCAAAACTACCAATTGTCAGTTTGACAAAGCTTGCATTTGTTCGTATATTATCCTGCATATTTATGGCTGTCGTTTAATACAATACTGTATCCAAAATTGCCTTAGTTGTACAGATTCCTACAAACCTTTCTGCTCTCTTTTATATTCAGTAAGGACATATTTGCTGGTGCACTTGGATAGTGGTAATTTCCATCAAACTGAATAGTAAAAGGAAAGTATTTGACATATGGTTACACAGCACTAAGTCCCTTTTATTCCATCCGTTCCTAATTTTCTATACAGAACTCTCTCTACTTGAGAGGGAGATCCTATTTAATTTATTAAATATATATTGGATTGGGCTGAAAGTCTCATTGCTTTAATCAACTTTCACTGGAATTCCCTACAGAGAAGATAGTTGATTAAAAATATCTTAGAAAAAGAAAACACTGTTGTTATAATGTAGTAGACAATACCAAAAATAGCTTACTGTCACATCTTTAAAATTAACATGGGCTGAAAAAGCAGAGTTCAGCACAGACATGACCTTTGTTGTTTATTAATAAGCTTACTTTCACTACATTTTATGTACTTTGTTTGCTCCTGTTTAAAATTAATTAGCTCCACTTGTCATAAAAGGATTTTTCTACATTCTACCTTTACAGTGCATTGATTTTTGTTTTTGCATTTCCTGCCACACTTGATAATCACTGGCCAATGAGGTTCATCCCTTTTCAACTGAAGCTTTTTGATGAATCAAAATACCCATAAAAAATTATTGTATGACACTTAAAGACTGTATTGTTTTGAAATGGCGCCATCTGGTGGAAATGTAGCAGTAACAGTGATATTAGTCGGTCACTTAAGAGAACAATAAACACTCTCCTGTTTGGGGTATAATAACTCATTATTATTACATTAGTAATATATATTAGCAGGTGATAGATAGATAGATAGATAGATAGATAGATAGATAGATAGATAGATAGATAGATAGATAGATAGATAGATAGATAGATAGATAGATAGATAGATAGATAGATAGATAGATAGATAGATAGGATAGGATAGATAGATAGATAGATAGATAGATAGATAGATAGATAGATAGATAGATAGATAGATAGATAGATAGATAGATAGATAGATAGATAGATAGATAGATAGATAGATAAACAGACTCAGACAAATAAATATAGATGATAGAGATAGAGATGTAGATAGTGGATAGTAGATAGTAAATAGATATTTTTGCCACCTGGCATGCTGCGGTCATGAAGAATCAGACATGGCTTAGCAACTGAACAACAACAAGATAGATATTAGCATAGATGTTCAGTCATTAAAAACTAGATATGTGTAATGACCTTGGCAGACTGGACACAAAGACATTACCTAGGAAAATGTTCTGATAAGGGACAGCATAGTCCACAGCTGGATAGTGGGGGAACAGGAGAACTTGCCACAGCCAACTCACCATGGCCAACTTGCCGCGGGACAACTCACCACAGCCAACTTGCCATGAGACAATTCACTGCAGAATAATTTAACAATTCTTTTTAATTATTTAAAATAAATAAAAAATTATTTTAATTTTTGTCAATCACATTTCATTCTGTCTCTCCTTTTCCTGTAGCGAATTGGCCGTGGCAAGTTGTCCCACAGCAAATTGACCATGGTGAATTGGCCATGGCGAGTTGGCAATGGTGAGTTGGCTGTGATGAGTTGGCCATGGCAAGTTGGCCACGGCGAATTGTCATAGACCCGGATAGTGGGCAGGGCAAGAATCTCAGAGGAGACCCTCCCTAATTCCTGGAGGGTAAAGAAGAAGGGGGGAGACTTGTACTTTCAGCTTTGCAAGATTCTTTTAATGCAACCTTACTATAAAATAGAAATCAAACCCATCCACATGGGTTTGGCTTAGCAATATGAATATTGTTATATCACAATTAACAGAATAACAGAGTTGGAAGGAACCTTGAAGGTCTTCTGCTCCTACCCCCTGCTCAAGCAGGAAACCTTATAACATTTCAGACAAATGGTTGTCCAATCTCTTCTTAAAAGCCTCCAGTGTTGAAGCACCCACAAGTTCTGGAGATATTTTGGAGAATAGGTTGACCCCCTCGCTTCTTTGTGGCAGCCCTTCAAATATTGGAAGACTGCTATCATGCTCCCTCTAGTCCTTCTTTTCATTAAACTAGACATATCAAATTCCTGCAACTGTTCATCCTGTGTTTTAGCCTCCAGTCCTTTAATCATCTTTGTCCATGCAAACTGAGAATGTGGCAACCACTTCACTCAAGTTCATGTGGGAGAGAAGGGAAATAACTCCTGATCTACTACTTGCATGACCTGCCAAAGTCCTTGTAGGATCAAACTTTTGACCATGTGTTCCACATAAATGTCAGGATTGCATTTGCTTCTTGTAGTTGGAAGGAGCTCCTTTACTTTGTGAACTTAACTTTTTCCCTTTCTAGTGAATTAATCTTGCAAAATTGTTGGGACATTGTGCTCAATGAGAGCTTTGAAATGGATTAGATTCCTTGTGACAGCCATTTTGTCAAGGGACAGCTCCTTCTAGAAGTTATTTCATGCAAGCATCTATAGCAGGCGTACCAAATTCCCGAATGTGCCTATCAATCAAAGCAGCTTACAGGAGAATGAACCCAGCTCAGTATCTTCCAAACAGGATCACTACATATGTGTTGAACTGAAACTTCAACAATGTATCCTCTGAGATTTGATTGGTCCTCTGTTTTAAGTTTATGAAAGTGATTTTTTTTAACCCAATTGCTTGAGGCCTAAGAGATATTGTAGAGTCTTTGGTGTTCTCTGAGCTTGTGTGTTTGCTTGCAGTCATTTTGTTATCAGACCAGGTAACATTTTCAGTTCTACAAGGGAGTGGATTTTTCTCTTTTTCTACTGGGGCTGTCCACCCTTGGCAATTTTAGACTTGTGGACTTCAACTCCCAGAATTCCCCAGCCAGCCATGCACAAGTCTTAAAGTTGCCAAGATTGGACACCCCTGGTTTATATAGTATCTTGCCCTGTTATCATTATTGGGAGGTGTTGTTGTTTTCTCCTTGGTGCTTCCTTGATTAGGTTGATGTTTACTGCTTGATTGTTAGATTAGGTATTTCCTTGATTAAGGTATTGTTTGCTGTTTGATTATTTTCTGAGGTTAATCCTTACTTATCTTGATGTTGATTGTTGGCAAGGAGGTGTTCTGATATTTTTATTAGGTCTTTTGAATGATGTTTAAATGTTGTTTATCTCTATGTTTTTATTGGTTGTTTTTAACAGAATAATTTGCTTTATTATATTTGTATAACTGTTTTATAGCGATTTTTTAAACCAGAATTTGTTAGTGGTACCCTGAGTCATTGAGATTTTCAATTGGATGCTATATTGCTTTTGAATTGCTTGGAGGGAGTGAGTGAGTGAGTGAGTGAGTGAGTGAGTGAGTGAGTGAGTGAGTGAGTGAATCAATCAATCAATCAATCAATCAATCAATCAATCAACCAATCAACCAATCAACCAATCAACCAACCAACCAACCAACCAACCAACCAACCAACCAATCATACAACCAATGCCAAACATCAACAGTCAGCAGGTTAAGTACTCATATTGCCTGGAAATTGTCAAAGTTGTATTTAATACATTTGAATGGCAACAGGCTGAGAGTAACTGTTCTAGATAGACCTGATAATCGGCTGAGAAACATTCTGAATAGGCCTATTTCACGCAGAAATTGTTTTAATAAAAGACATATTTTCTTGTGTGTTTCCCTGAAAATTCTGATGCTATTACTTTTTTTATTGTTTAAAATGGAAAACAGCTCCTTACTACTTTTCTTCTATCTTTCCTTCTTTCCTTCCTCTTTCTAGAACTGAATCTTTGTTTAATATTGTGTGATATTATGCTTGGAGCTCGCATATCCGGATTGAGAAACATCCAGATGGCCAGCAGATGGCAACAAAATTCAAGAGTTTATTATATCGCCATCAAGCAGTTATCCAGATCTTTATCCTATATATTTGGTGGCCCTGCCCCATCACCCAGGAATTACAATAATAATAAGTTGTCTATATGTATTGTAGAACTATCAAATGGTAGATGCGGTCAAAGTTTATTAGTAAAAATATCCACCTATTGCTAGGCAGAATTGAACTGGAGGGTAATAGCACTTAGCAATAGCATTTATATCTATATACTGCTTCATTTATACCTATATACTGCTTCAGAGTGCTTTATAACACTCTCTGAGTAGTTTACAATGTCAGTATATTGCCCCAATAATTTGACTGCTCATTTTTCTGACCTCAGAAGGATGAAAGGCTGAGTCAACCTTGAGCTGGTCAAGATCAAACTGTTGGCAGTGGGAATGCAGAGTCAGCATTCATTCTAACCACTGCGCCACCACGGCTCAAATTAAAGTAACCCTTGTTGTTTGGTGATAGAAGCAGTGGGTAACCGGCTTGGCACCATGCAAAAACAAAATTGCTGAACCTATGCTTATTAATGGCAACTCTTATATTTACCTCAGAGCCACAAATGGCAGATAGAAGCCATTTGCAAGAGTTTTCAAAAAGGTTTGTCTTACTATTGCTACACAAAATCAATAAACCGTGTCTAGAGCAATGCTATAACAATTCGTATTTTTCTTTCTATGCTATAAAAAGGGAAATAAAAACAAAAGAGAAAAGATAAGATATATATCTCATATCACTCTTTCCATGTTGCTAGTAGGATGCCCGTTTAGAAATGGCAAATGGCATCTCTATAACCCAAGGCTGTAAATCCACAATAATTACCTTTTCAATGTTGAAAAACCTTGTCTGCTATTGCTCTATGTGTGATAAAGATACTTAATTCTTTCTATAATGATAGGTTCCAAAATGTTGGCATATAACGTGAAATCACATAAGATTCAGGACAACATACAAAATGTAGAATTTGCCGGGAAGACATATCAACAAATTATGAAAACATAAAGGTCTTAAACAATGATATTTGCAAGATTTTATTAACCCATCTGTTTATATAATATTATTTCTATAAACCTATATGATATTACTGTTTCCATATCCATATTGCACTGCAAGTGTAACAGCACTAAATTATTTCAAATGATGGGTAAGTTTTAACTCTATGCCATACTGATTTGGTATTCTACTCAGTGGTGGGATTCAGCCAGTTCACACCAGTTCGGCAGAACCGGTAGCTAATTTTTTGTTGACTTTGGCGAACTGGCTGAAACCCTAGCCCTTTTTCGCAAGGCCCAGAACAGCCTACCAGAAGTGTGTGGACGCCACTTCCGTAAGTCCATTCTGTGCCTCCGAGGTCCAGGCCCACAATGGACTTCTGGAAGCGGCATCCATGCAGAGAACTGGTTGTTCAAGTATTTGAATCCCACCACTGATTATACTGAATGTCGTCCTTCCAAACATATCTGCAAGCACACGTTTAATGAAGAATAAAAGCTTAGCTGTTTTTTAATAACAAATTTTATATTGGGGTTGGACTAAAATAAGATACAGGATAACACACAAAAAGAAGAAGTTGCCATGAAGACAAATCAACACATTATAAAAATATGAAGTCTTTATAGTTTACAGGGAAATTAATGTAACATGTTATCATAGCATATTTAAGCAGCAAAAATAAAAATGACCACAAGACACCAGCAAAGAGTTAAGAGTTTTTTTGTAATTCCCTGCAATGGTCCTTACTGGAGCCCAGATATAATATGTCTAAAGCTACGCCAAGAGCCAGTTTGGTGCAGTGATCAAGGCATCAAGTTAGAAAATGGGAGACTGGGAGTTAAGCACAAAACCAGCTGTGTGACCTTGAACCAGGCAGTTTTGCTGAGCCCTAGGAAAAAGGCAAATCCCTTCTGAAAAAAGTTGCCAAGAAAGCTGCAGGGACTAGTCCAGGCAATTGCCAGGAGTCAAAAACTGACTTGAAGACAGGCATCAGATTGGTGAATGAGTGATCCAACTAAATGTTGTTTTTTATACAGTGTAGTATTAGTCATACATAATAGACCCTAAACAAAGACAAATGAAGGACTTCATTTTTTTTTTAAATTCCAACCTTGAAGGGAATTAATAGAGGATGCTTAATCCATATGCTATGAAATTTTCCTGCTAAATTGAACAGAAGCATATGGATGTTGCACTGGTCAGTGCAGCCATTTGCCTGGCACTGGTTGAACTGGAACTGACAGATCATGATGGAAGGACCAACAACTGTGAGAAAGATACTAATTTACATAAAGGGCAGATGGAAAAAGCATAAAAGGTCCTTGCCTATTGCTGTTCTAAAATATATGAAAAAAGGTTGCAGGAATTGACATGATAGCAGTGTTCCAATATCTGAGGGGCTGCAACAAAGAAGAGGGGGGGCAACCTATTTACCAAAGCACCAGAAGGCAAGACAAGAAGCAATGAATGGAAACTAATCAAGGAGAGAAGCAACCTAGAACTAAGGAGAAATTTCCTGACAGCTAGATCAATTAATCAGTGGAATGACTTGCCTCCAGAAGTTGTGAATGCTCCAACATCGGAGCTTTTTAAGAAGAGACTGGACAGCCACTTGTCTGAAATGGTATAGGATCTCCTGCTTACGAAGGGGGCTAGACTAGAAGACCTCCAAGGTCCCTTCCAACTCTGTCATTCTCTTATTCATCACTTTAGATCCAGAATGATGTCAAGACATGATTGCAATGCAGTCTGAACCAACCAGAGAAAGAATACACTTATTAAATGAGGAAAGCGATCAACAATGTCTTGAACTGGGAAAAGAAGCTATCTGGAAAGTATTACCTCTGCAGATGCATCCATCATGTCTGAACAGCACAAACTAATTTTTAACACATCGATTCTGGATGCCTTTTGAAATTATACTAAAAAAATAACATATACTGTAATTTGTATTTGAAATGTAGATCAGTGACACTGTATTGTCAGCTCCTGTAGCCACATTTTGGAAAAATAATTATTGCAAGCAAAACAGTTATTAAGTTATTATGGTATCAGTTATCTAATGCCAATATGGATCACCAAAATATCACGTTGTTTAAATTTCTAATAAGTCCTGTTCCAAAATCTCTTGATTTTTTTTTAATAGTAAGGTGATGAATTTGGAAGGAGAAAAAAGCACAAGTAATTATTTCAAAGAGATTTTATTTTTTTGCAAAAATTAAAACAAACGTTCCAAGCTTCTGAATTTTTTTTTCTTTCTTTATTTTATTTTCTTTATAGATTTACATACAGAATGACAGAGTTGGAAGGGACCTCGGAGGTCTTCCAACTGACCAAGCAGGAAACCTTATATCATTTCAGACAAAAGGTTGTCCAGTCTCTTCTTAAAAACCTCCAGTGATGGAGTGTCCACAACTTTTGGAGGCTAGTCGTTCTACTGATTAATTGTTCTCACTGTCAGGAAATTTCTCCTTAATTCTAGATTGCTTCTCTCAAACTGTGTATGTAGCTGCATATGCATGCATAACAGTACAGGTAGTCCGCAACGTACGACCATAACTGACCCCAAAATTTATGTCGTTAAGCAAGACATTTCTTAAGTGAATTTTGCCCCATTTTATCACTTTTCTTGCCACAGTTGTTACATGAATCATTGCAATTGTTAAGTTAGTAAATGGTTGTTAAGTGAATTTGACTTCCTCCATTGACTTTGCTTGTCAGGATGTCACAAAAGGGGATCACCTGACCCCGGGACTCTGCAACCGTCATAAATGTGAGTCAGTTGCCAAGCATATGAATTTTGATCAAGTGGCCAGCGGTAGTCGTAAGTGTGAAAAATGGTCATAAGTCATTTTTTTCAGTGCCATTGCAACTTTGAACGGCCGCTAAATGAACTGTTGTAAGTTGAGGACTACTTGTACTTGGAATCTAAGCCTAAGACTTGAGTCTGCCTTAAAGTATGTCAGTATCCTTCATTGACAAGTGTATGCCATTCTGAGAGAAACAACCAACTGTAGAAGCATGTAGAGTTATCACTGAATAAAAACATGCTTATCTGTACTGGGGATTGTTCTCCCAACGCTGGAGGGATGGAGATGAGGGACAAATATATTAGTGAGGTCTAAATCAGTGGTTCCTATCAGCTGCTTTACTCAATGCAATAAACCAGGGGTCTCCAAACTTGGCAGCTTTAAGACTTATAGACTTCAACACTCAGAATTCCCAGCCAGCACTGGCTTGGGCAGATCATAAATATTTCTTTTTAAAGAGTGCATGCTTTTTCTTATGTTTCCTTTAATAAAGATAAGATAAATAAGATAAATAACCTTTATTGTCATTTTTATATTGTGGGCACAATGGCACACATAAAAAATGAAATTTAGTTGCCCGCTCTCAAAGTGAAACATATACATGACACACACCTAAACATACTATGTACAACATATATATAGACCCACATCCCTACATATACATAGCAAATAAATATTAAATATTAATCTCTTAATAACTAAGTTCATGCTTGCACATGGCAGCCATTGCATGCAAATACTGTTCCAAAGGAGTTGTGCGGTTTTAGAGGAGTGCTTTAATTTCCGTTCCACTTTCTCCGGCTCTCGTGGCAATTGTGATTGATTTCTTGATTCACTTACCGAGAGAATAGATCAGAGCAGCAGTCGATAACAGGGCCACCTCTGTTTGAAAGTTTGCCTTTGCATCCCAGATATCCTTCGCACTTTTCATCTGGTATAGTGTCTTTTAGACTTCCCTTCTTGTTGGGTAGAATGGATGGCAGGAGTCTGCCCTAAAGTGCCAATAAATCACTTGTTGATCTGTACTTTAGTTTTGCTAGCATTTGCGATCAGCCTATGACTGACTCAGATATTCCAGTTTAAAGTCATTGGTGTCCCTTTTTGGGAAATCATAACATCAGTAGCAACAGTGTGGTTTCTTTTCTTTACTTCTTTTTAGGTCTCTGCTGTTCTTTTCTTTCTTTTAACTTGCTCCTGTTGAGATCCTTCTTTATTAGCCTTGGAGTATATTTGGCGCATTTTTAATGAACTTTAAGGAGTTGTTTGCTCCCAATAAGTTTATAATTTCTAAGTTAACCACTTTATTTGCTCCCCCCCCCACCTTCATTCTCACAGGCATTAGCAAAAAGTTAGGGTTAGATAGATAGTTTTAATCAATGCAATGACTTGGCTATCCAAATAAACTGAAGAAGTTTAGTTTATTTGTGGACTTCGACTCCCAGAATTCCCCAGCCATTCGTGCTGGCTGGGAAATCCACAAGTCTTAAAGTTGCCAAGCTTGAAGACCCCTGGTTTATTGTATTCAGTAAAGAGCTTGAAATGATTAGAGGATGTTAGATATGTTTGAGAGTTCTTTACAGGTAATCCCTGACTTACAACCAGGACTTTTTTTCTCATAGAACACCCAGAACGGAGTTCCGGCACCTTTTTTGGATGGAACCTTGTAGGGTAGGCAAGGCGGGTTGTATGACCTGTGTGAGTTCCGGCACCTTTTTTTTTTTTTTAATAAAAAAAAGCACTGCTTACAACAGTTCATTTAGTGACCTTCACAGTTACAACAGCACTAAAATAAAAGTGACTTATATTCTTCCTCTATTTACATCCCTTCTAATGACCTTCCTTCTTTTTTTTCCTTCCATTTGTAAAATTTATTCCAGCTTAAATAGTATTCTGTTTCCTCCTGATTTTTTAATTCTTTCATCATCTTATCCAATTCTGCGCAATACAAAATTTTCCTTATTAACGCATCTCCACTAGGCACTTCATTTGTTTTCCAATTTTGGGCAAACAAAATTCTTGCCGCCGTTATTACATGAATAATTAAGTATATATCATCTTTGTTTATATTTTTTTCTAATATGCCAAGTAGTAGCATCTCTGGTTTATATTGAGTTTTTTGACCCGTCATTTCTGTTATCCAATTCCAAACCCTCTGCCAATAAACCTGTACCTCTTTGCAAGCCCACCAAACATGAAAAAAGTACCCTTTTCCCTTTTACACTTCCAACAAAGTGGTGAGTAGCCACTATACATTTTTGCGAGCCTAGCCGGTGGCAGGTGCCATCTAAAGAGCATCTTATAGAGATTTTCCTTGTAGGTTGTTGCCAATGTAATTTTGCAATTACGTTCCCAGATTTGCTGCCATTGGTCCATGTTTATAGCGTGCCCCAAATCTATTGCCCAGGTAACCATTGTTTCTTTAACTTGTTCTTCAAATAATTTATATTCTAACATATATTTATATATATTTTTGATTTGTTTTTTCTCCGGGCCTAATAATATTTTATCAAGCCCCGTATCTTGTCTATTAATTCCCCATTCTTTCTTGTCTTTCACGTATCTTGCTTGTATCTGAAGGTAAGACCACCATTCCAAAGCAATCCCCTGTTGTCTCAACTCTTGCCTTTGCTTTAGATATCCTTCCTCTGACAGGATATCTTTGTATATGATAACCCTATCTTGCCTATAAAGGTTGGGGTATATAACTGCTTCTAATGGTGAGAACCAGCCTGGGAGTTTTGTATAGTATTGACATTTAACTATATTCCAGCTTTTTATTAGTTCTTGCCGGACTTTATGCCTCAGGAAGTATTGATGGTTCCTACTTTTATCTGTCCATAGGTGGGCATGCCAGCCCTGCTGGAGATCGTGCCCCTCTAATAGTAAACATCTTTTATTTTCCAACGTTATCCAGTCCCTGATCCATGTCAGGGCCGCCGCTTGATAGTATAACTCCCAATCCGGGAAGCCTAATCCCCCTCTCTCTTTGGCATCCTGTAGAGACTTTTGCTTTATCCTCGCCTTCCTTCCTTGCCACACAAAATCTAAAGTTAACTTATTCAACTCTTTAAAGAATTTTTTATCTAATTGGATTGGAATATTTTGGAATAGAAAGATAATTTTGGGTAAAATATTCATTTTCACCGCTGAGATTCTTCCTAGAAACGAAAGATGTAGATTTCTCCAGCGGTCTAGGTCAACTTTTATACATTTAACTAATTTCCCGTAGTTATCCTCTCTAATTGATGAGCAACGTGCTGACATAACAATGCCCAAATATTTTATTTTAGTAACTACTTGTATTCCTAATTTTTCCCCAAGATTTTCTTTTTGCGTGTTAGTCATATTTTTTGCTATGATCTTTGTTTTATTTCTATTTATTTTCAAGCCTGCCACCTCTCCATATTCCTCCAATAGTTCAAAAAGCTTCTGACCTGATTGCACGGGATCTTCCAAAATAAATACTAAATCATCGGCATATGCTTGGAGTTTATATTTTTCCTTTTTAATCTCAAGCCCTTTAATTTGCTCTTCTTGCCTTACAGTCCTAGCTAAAATCTCTAATGTATATATAAACAATAATGGCGAGAGAGGACACCCTTGTCTTGTACCTTTCTGAATATTGAATTTATTGGTGGCCTCACCGTTTATTATAATCTGGGCATTCTGTTCGGAATATATTGCAGCTATAACATTTAAAAAATTTTCTCCAACATCCATTAATTTCAGTTGTTGGATCAGAAATAGCCAATTAACATTATCAAATGCCTTCTGTGCGTCCAAAAATAAGAGTGCCATTTGGCAATCGCTATGTGATTCGTAGTATTCCAATATGTCTAAAATTGTCCTTATATTCCACTTAGTCTGCCTATTTGGGAGGAAGCCATTTTGGTCACTATGTATGAAGTCAATTAAATAATTTTTAAATCTCTCTGCCATTATTGATGCGAAGATCTTATAATCGACGTTTAGTAGGGAGATAGGCCTATAATTTTGTATCTGTGTTCTCTCTACATCTTCTTTTGGTATTAATACTATATTTGCCTCTAACCAGGATTTAGGTATTTTTGCCTCAGTTAAAACATCATTGAAAACTTCTAATAGGTGTTCATTAAGTACATTTTGGTGTTCTTTATATAATTCCACTGGTATTCCATCTGGGCCAGCCGCTTTATTAATTTTTTGTTTACTTATAGCCGTAGTTATTTCAATCATACTTATTTCCTCATTTAACATTATTTTTTTTTCCTCTGGTATCTTCGGTGTATCTGTCTTTTCCAAATAGTCTATTATCTTTTCTACACTTTGTCCCTCACTCCTCTTATATAAATTTTCATAATATCTTTGAGCAATTCCCCTTTTAATTATCTCATCATGTTGAATCTCTCCTTCCTCATCTTGCAAATTAACAATCTGTTGCTTCTCTTTCTGCCTTCTCAGTTTATACGCCAACCATCTTCCAGGTTTATTCGCGTGTTCAAAATTATTTTGCTTGGCAGCCTTAAGTTGTTGTGCTAACTTTTCCGAGTCTTCTAGACAAAGTTTGTGTTTAATTAATTCCATTTTACTTTTCAAACTTTTATTATTTAGGTCACCCTGATATTGTGTTTCAGCCTGCTTATATTCTTCTTCCAGTCTTATCCTGTGTTGTTTTTTTTCCTTATTTCTCTTGGCCATATATGAGATTGCAACTCCCCTCATGTATGCTTTAGCTGTATCCCAAGTATTCTGCAAGGATGTATCCCCATTCTTATTCGTTTGAAAGAAAAAGTGCATTTCTTTCTCCATCTTTTCCTTAAACTCTTTTTCTCTAATAATCACTCTTTGAAGAGTCCATCTTGGCCGGCTCCGTTGCCCTTTCCAGCAACAACTTATAGGATTATGGTCCGCCCAAAGACTAGGTTCTATATTAATTCCTTGAATTTCCGAATCTAATTTTTTTGAAAGCCATAACATATCAATCCTGGTCCACGAGTTATGTCTATTAGAGTAATATGTATATTCCCTTTTATCTATATTTCTTTCCCTCCAAGCATCTTGCAAATTAAGGTCTGTGCACATCTCAAAAAAAGTTCTGGGAAGTATTTTTTTGTTTCCTTTCCTTGCCCCATTACTTTTATGGTCTTTTGTTCTATCTACTATGGCATTGAAATCTCCAATCATACAAAACCCATCTCCCTCTAAGTCGCTAAGCTTGCTGTGTAGATCCTTAAAAAAAGATACTTGGGCTCCGTTTGGTGCGTAAACTACGACAATTATTATATTTTTTTTGTTTAGATTAGCCTCCACTATCAAGATCCTTCCCTCTTTGTCCTTATAGATTTGTTTGGAAGCTATCTCCTGTCTAACATACAATGCAATTCCTCTTTTTTTTTTTTCTCATCTAGTGAGATGTATAGTCTTCCTAATTTAGGTTGCTCTAATAGATACTTTTGATCATTTTTTATATGAACCTCTTGTAATATAATGACATCCGCATTTAATTTAATAAGTTTACTAAAAACTTTCCGCCGTTTTACTGGTGAATTCAAACCCCTAATATTCGTTGACCATATCCTATACTCCTCTCCCATTAACTTGTTTCTGTCGTGCCTTAGTGCTTCGAGTAATCCTTATTTCCTTCGACTCCTCAAGGCTTCTCCCCTGTTGTCCTAATCCATCTTGTCCTCCTCCCCCTTTTACTTCCTCTATACCCTGCTCTGTCCCTCTTTTATCCATCATTCGTTCACCTTCTCCTTTTTCAACCATCGCATTTCCTTCTCCATGATCTCCCAGCTCTTCCTCTGAGATACAGTATTGTCTATAAAAGTCTTCAGCTTTCTCCAACGTATCCAACCTGAATCTCTTCTCCTGCCAGGTCACGATAATCCCCTCTGTATCCAACCTGAATCTCTTCTCCTGTTAAACCATCTGAAGTTCACATTACTTTGGTGCAATCTGGACGTCAAAAATTGATAGTTCTTCCGTAGGTCTCTCATTCTTTTAGGTATTTGTTTTAGCACTATAATTTGTTTCCCTCTGTACTCCAGCTGTTCATCACGTGTCTTGTATAATATTTCATCTCTAATTGTCTTTTTTATAAATTTCACGTGAACTTCTCTAGGCAAATTATATCTTCTCCCATAATTTGTCTGCACCCTATATGTCTCGTCCATTGCAGCAATCATCTTCTCTTTATTTATCCCAAGAGCTCCCATCAGTAGGTCTGCCATCTTATCCTGAAGGTCTTCCCCTCTCTCCTCAATGACGTTTTGGAATCTGAGATAATAAGCTGCCTTTTCCGCTTCCATTAGCATCACCGCTGTCACTAATTCTTTGTTAGCCAAAGTTAGATTTTTATTTATCTCTTCAACCTTCTTCTCCTCATTATCCATTCTTTGTTCTACTTCCAATAGTTTCTGTTCATTTTTTACGATTTGCTGTTGGAAGGCCTCAAATCTTCCATCCATTGCCTGAATCTTCTCTTTCATTTCTCCTGTATCATTCCTTACCCCTTCTAACTCCTTCTTGATTTCCTCATGATTCTTAAACATGGCTTCCTGCATTGCCTGCATCATTACCTGAAGGTCTTTAAATGAGTTAGAACGCTCCTTTTGAAGCATATCATCTAACAATTTCTGACTCATGGGGCTAGAGCTTTGTATTGTATTTTTTTTTCCCCGCCAATCTTAGTCAGATTTGGATTACTTGCCATTTTTTGTAAACTTTTCCACAACTTACTGTTCCTCCAAAATAACCACTTTTCACTTCCCTCTTTTTTTCCTTCCACTTTTTGTCACTATCGTGGTCTGTAAATATAACTCTGTCAATATATTTCACGTTCTAGTACCACAGTGCCAGATGTTAGTTTTAAGCTTCCCCAATTTTTGTTCTAACTTGTAAGGTTATAGTTTAATAGTCCAATATTCCCTTCAGTCTCTCTTAAGTTTCCCTTCTCTTGGCAATCTTCTTTCAGAAACTGCCAATCATTGTCCCAATCCAGTTCCTTCTGTCAATCACTGTTCCTTCCCAGAGAAGCCACCTTTCATCAGCCGCTCCGCTCCAAGGTCAAAATCAAAAACCAAAAAGTCAAAACTCTCAAACAGATCTTCGGCAACAGTTAAGATAAAAAAAAAGTCACTGTCCCTTTAAGAAAAACTCTGAGTCTTGAAAACTTGCCTCCTGGCGTCCTCCTAATGGGGCCTTTTCCGGCCTCACTTCTTACCACTTTCACTCGCCGCCAGCTCACCGCTACTCCAATATTCTTTTGCCAGGCTTTCGTTTCTTTGCAACCCCTTTAATTGCGTCTTCCAAGTCTACTCACAAAGGTTTCAGGAAAAAACACTCAAGTCAGATCTGACACACTGTCGTTCCGCTGTTTCTTCGCTAGCTCCGTCCAGCTGTCATGTCATTCAGCGGCCATTACTGGTCGCCTTCTTCCCAGTCCGCTCGGTTCTGGGTTTCACCCACTTCCCGACGTCAGTCGCCACCAACGACAGAGCAGCAGGTCGCCCACACCTTCTGCCGCCCCTACGAGGCTTCTCTCGGCTCGAAAGAGCCCCACGAGCCTGGGATAAGCGATTGGAGATGCTGGAGAGATCGTTCGCACCTCCGCTCGCTCTGACAGCTGGAAGAATATCTGAAATGTATAAAGTATGTGTATAATAAGGAATGTTTAGACAAAGATGTATGTCAAAGATGATACACTATGTTCAATGTTTTTTAATCTTTTTTTTTTGTATTCAATAAAAATTATTTTGTTAAAATTTAATTAAAAAAAAAAAAAAGTGACTTATGACTATTTTTCACACTTACAGCCATAGCAACATCCCCATGGTGATGTGGTTAAAATTCAGACCCTTGGCAACTGGCTCATATTTATGACAGCTGTAGTGTCCTGGGGTCATGTGATTACCTTTTGTGACTTTCTGACAAACAAAGTGAATGGGAAAGCCAGATTCACTTAGCAACTGTGTTACTAACTTAACAATGTAGTGAAAGTAAGGACAGTAACATAGAGAAGTTTGCTAAACTTTGAAAATCCCTTCAAAGAGTTTCTGTTACATCTGAGAAATCCATATCCATTAATTTAGAGAACACTAAGAATTATCCACCACTACCTCTTTGGTACCAAGATTTGATAAGGAAAGCTTCAGACCTTCTAGAACAATATGTTATAAACCTGGAATGCTGGTTTTTATATCTCACTTAAAGATAATGAGCGATTTCAATGCTAGAATTAGCCCCGACTTTAATATTCTTTCTTCTTATGTACCCATGAACTTCAAGCTCAGATTAATCATGTAAGGCTCTCTAAACATTTTAAAATTAATTTTCCTGATATCTTCCTTGTTCATGTGGTAGGTCACCTTGTTATTACTATTCTTAATAGAAATCCTCATTTTGATTCAACTGGTGAATACACTTTTATTTCAGGTCATGGTTCCAATACAGATGATTATATTCTAGTCTCTGCCCGTCTATTTTCTTCTATCTACAGTTTTTCTGTTGACTTCTGAACTGTGATAATGTGCCTCTCATATTTAACCTGACTGTTGCTTCTTATTTCTAATATTTTCTTAACCCTCAGGATTCTTCTTCTATACTGATTTAAAGGTATAGGAAAAATACAATGATCTGACCAGATACAAACTAAACAACCTATATCTTTTCTTTTTCCCTAGGTTTCAGTTCTTAAAGGTTCAGGGATGGGCAAGCCCACCACTGCTGCATTCTGGCCCAATTGTGGTTTTTGAGTAGTCTTCAAGAGCAGACCCACGTAAACCACATTGCATTAGTCAAGCCATGAGGGTCCAAGAATGTGAATGACAGATTGGATGGCTGCTTGATCCAAGAAGAAGTGTATCTAATGCACCAGATGGAGCTGGGCAAAGGTCCTCTTGGCCACAGCTATCACCTATCATAAGCAGGAGCTGTGAATCCAATAGGACCCCAAGATTGCAACCATTCTTGAATGGGAAGCCCATCTATGCATCAAGATAGAGATAGGCAGTCATAACAACACAGTGACTCGTTTTTGATAAGACTGTCACAATTGGTTTCTTCCTATCCAGGCCCACACAGCACTGGGACAGGACTTCAACAGGCTTGCTTGGCCAGCCTGGGGTTGAAATGTATAATTGGGCATAATCAGATTGATGATACTGGACCTCAAGCTAGCTAGTGACCTCTCTCCAGCAGCTTCTTGTAGGTTGAATCCTGTGGAGGACCTAGTGAGCAATCTCTCCCCTCTTCCCCACCACATTGACAGGAAGCAATCTTGAAGGAAGGAGGGAAGACAGTCATTGAGATATGGTGATCCCGAATCCCAACCCCCAGAGCTGGTTTAGAAGGAATTTGTGGTTGACCAAGGAGCAGAAGGATGGCTCCATCAGCTCCATCACAGCTCATCAACAAGCATGAACAAGACTGTCTCAATACTGAATCCCAGCCTGAAACCTACCTAGCTAAAACAGGCCTATATAATTTACTTTCTCGGAGGTCATCTGCAGCTGCAGCCCAGCAACCTTCGCAACAAAAGGGAACATTGAAGCCCAGATGTTAGTTGTCTAAAATAGCTGGATGTAAAGATAATCTTTTGAGGAGGGGGCACACCACTGCCTCCTTCAAGGCAGAAAGCACTACTGCATGGACCCAACTACAGGTCACTGCCTTGACTCCTGGAGAGCCTGGGACTAACAGACAGGTGGCCAGGCTAAACATGCAGAGAACCCTGTCCACTTTCACAAGAGTCACCAAATCACACCAGTTCCCACGACCAGGATTGAGTCCCAGGAATTCCAGCTGGGACCCAATTTTGCATGGATCTCAAGGATTTTATCTGCCAAATGCCAGAAAATTGCTCACAGCAGCCCTGTGAATGGTCCCATTCTTATCTAACAGGGACCAGGTCACTGTAAAAAGTGCCATTGATCAGTAAGAGTGGAGAAGTGTTGATGTTTCACCACCCCATTACTATGTGGTAATCATGAATATGGCCTTTTACTATGTTCTATAAAATTTACTCCTTGATGTATATTGTGTGTTCTGGCTGTAAAACTGTAATAAAGACTAAGATGATATTTTAAAAAAAACACACAGATTAATAGACTACACAACTTCCCTATTTCCTGCTTGCAAGTTATCTGTTATTAACTCTATTGATAACAAGAGTAAAGAAATTACCTTGACAATGAAATGCCCTGCTCTCAGTAGCTGGCAATATAGATGACACTTAAGTTAGTAGGAAATTAGAATCTCGGGCAGAGGATTACAAGGTCCTCAGCAGACTGGTTTTAGAAAGGATAATTTATTATTAGATCACTGTATTAAGAGCCAGTTTGCTGTAGTGGGTAAGGCACCAGGCTAGGAACTGGGAGACTATGAGTTCTGGTCCCACCTTAGCCACAAAACCAATTGGGCCAGTCACTTTCTCTCCCACCCCTAAGAAGAAGACAATGGCAAATCACTTCTGAAACTTTCCAAGAAAACTGAAGGGACTAGTCTAGGCAGTTGCCAAGAGTTATCCCTTATTTGAAGGGATCAAAAAAAGGAAAGATCAGTGTCCAGATAATCCTTGACCTACGACTACAACTGAGCCCAAAATTTCTGTTGCTAAGTGAGACATTTCCTAAGTGAGTTTTGCCCCATTTTACAACCTTTCTTGTGATTCATTGCAGTTAAATTAGTAACACGGTTGTTAAGTGAATCTGGCTTCCCCATTGACTTTGCTTGTTGGAAGGTCTCAAAAGCTGAGCACATGTCCCCGGGACACTGCAGCCGTCATAAATATGAATCAGTTGCCAAGCGCTTGAATTTTGATGATGTGACCATGGGGATGCTGCAACAGTTGTGTGAAAAAAAATGGTCATTAGTCACTTTTCAGTGCCGTTGTAACTTTGAATGGTCACTAAACGAAAGTTGTAAGAGGAGGACTACCTGTATTTAGTCCGCTAGTCAAGAAATACATGTCTGCATCTGATAAAAGGCTATATGTCATCTTTATGGATTTAAATCTTTGATTGTGTTCCCAGGAAAAGCTTATGGGAGACATTGGACAACTCTTTCGGAAACAAGAAATGTCACTGTATTTAATTTAATATCTTGCCTCTACTAAAATCATTTAATACAAATAAAATGTGATAGAGTGAGCAATTTGATCATCTCTAGATAGTTTCCAAAGGGGGTCCAGCAGGTCTTGTACTTGCTCTGATTCTACCTCTCCATTATCTCAATGATTTCACTGTGGACTTCCTTTCATTGATGGCTGAACATTAAATACCCTTTTAATTGAATGCTGATAACAAGGATCTATCCAAGACTGAGTGAAAGTATCTTGTGAGATCACTGATGGCTTCTTCTCAACCAACTACTTTAACCATCAAGTTTGAAGAAGTCTAAACCTGGTTTCAAAATGCTGCTAGGTGGGGAGATGGTTGATCGGCAAACAACTTTCTAACCATGTTTAGCAGTTTAAATACTTAAGCATCATCTTCTTCCACCTTTCCTGCAGTAGTTTTTCATCCAACAGTGCAAAGTTTAGATTCTCTTTCATTTAAGGGTGGCTACTTAGATGATGTTCTCTGCAGTAATCATTTTTGCCTATCTGTGGAGAACGCTTTTGCATTTTTCATCTATGCTTTTTTTTTCCTTTTGGAGGGGAGTATTTTTATAGGGATGTGAGATCTAGTAGTACATTTATTAATCAAATGTCCTTGAAAAATATTGATTGATCTATATTACATTTTACTTAACAGCAGCAAAAGAAACTATAGAATCTGTCACAAATTTTTCATATTAGATTTTTTTAAAAAAAAATAGATTATGTTTGCATCATTTGGGTTTAGTTTCTTTTATTGTTTTAATTTCACATTGCTAATTTTTTCCGAATGTAAACCATTCAAAAAAAAATGTTAGCAATGCAAAATTAAAACAATTCTCAGGCATTAATTTTATGCTCCGTCTTGGAAAATTATTTGGATCTGGGACTATAATAAAAATATTGTATCATCTTATCCTTGGAGTCCTAGTGGACGATCACTTGACTATGAGCCAGCAGTGTGCAGCAGCAGCCAAAAAAGCTAATACAATCCTGGGTTGTATAAACAGAGGCATAGAATCAAGAACACGCGAAGTATTAGTACTGCTTTACAAAACCCCAGTGAGACCACACCTGGAATACTGCAACCAATTTTGATCACCATACTACAAAAAAGATGTTGAGACTTTGAAAGGAGTGCAGAGAAGAGCAACTAGGATGATTAGAGGCCTGGAGACTAAAACATATGAAGAACGGCTGCAGGACTTGGGTTTGGCTAGTCTAAAGAAAAGAAGAAACAGAGGTGACATGATAGCAGTATTCCAGTATTTGAGCGGCTGCCACAAGGAAGAGGTGGTCAAATTATTCTCCAAAACACTAGAGGGCAGGACAAGAAACAATGGTTGGAAACTGATCAAAGAGAGAAGCAACCTGGAATTAAAGAGAAACTTCCTAACAATGAGGACAATTAACCAGTGGAACAGCTTGCTTTCAGAAATCGTGGGTGCCCATCACTGGAGGTTTTTAAGAAGAGATTAGACAGCCACTTGTCTGAGATGGTATAGGTTCTCCTGCTTGAACAGGGGGCTGGACTAGAAAACCTCCAAGGTCCCTTCCAGATTCTATTCTATTCTATTCTATTCTATTCTATTCTATTCTATTCTATTCTATTCTATTCTATTCTATTCTATTCTATTCTATTCCATTCCATTCCATTCCATTCTTACCAATAGTCTAAGATAACTGGATTATACTGGTTTAGATCCCAGATGAGCCATTATTATATATGGTTTGAACACACAAGGCTAGGCAAGATGCAATAATATAGCATTTGATTCCCAGATGTGATATATTCTATGTAATTCATTTTCAGGGAAGTGAATCTATGTCAAGACCTGAAGGCCATTCTCCCTTACTTAAAATATTACATTTATTTTCACCAAAAGAGAAGCCAAAGAGCAGGCTCATAAAGTATGAATATGGACAGGCAAGCATAATAAGTTTTAGCCTCATCGCTACAAAACCAAATTATTTGGACAGGGATAACTTGTATATAAGACAATAGAGAAAAAAGCATTTCTGAGAGAGAAGGCTGAAAAATAAAACTACTTGAGAGGGGGGGAAAACAATAGGACATTTGGAATGCAAAGCAAACTACTTACTCCACTTCTCACCTTAGAATATAATAATAGGATCTTGGAGACCTTGGAGGTCTTCTAGTCCTACCCCTGCCCAAGACAGGAGTCTTTATACCATCCGGGAGAATGGGTGTCCATTCTCTTCTTAAAAACCTCCAGGAAGCAAGTTGTTCCATTGATTAATTGTTCTCATTGTCACCTGTCTTCACATTACATTTTGCTGCTGTTGTTTTTCTTTGACTATCTCAACTCTGCAGTTCTTTCACACATCCTAGCACAAAAGGTGTATGCAGCTTTCTCCTTAGCTGTTAACTATGCTTCCCAGGTAGCTGCAATTTCTCTGTGACACAAAGCTAAAAAAGATATAGCAGACCAGTGCTTTTCTATACAAACTAAGAATAAAGGCTAAGAGGGATAAAGTTGGCCATTGAAGTTTCATGCTTAACAGAGTGCTGAAATACAGAGATATTTTATTAACCAGTATCCCTAAGGAAATCCAAAAAAAAGAAATTACCTAGAGTTGTAAAAGTAGCCAACTATAGAGGAGGTAATCCCACTCTTAGTAAAAGTGATTAAGTTATAAATTGATCTGGGAAGAGGGAAGGTTAGACCTAGAAAGTTTTCATGAGATTAAAGTAAATACAGAGTTCATTTAACAACACATGCAGTTTAGTTTCCTATGTTTTAGAGATTGACTACATATAAGGCTTTGTTTTTAAAAAAATGATCATGTATTTGTACTTTCTGTTGACCTGTAATTGCTTTAACCATTTTAAATGGATTTCAAGATGTATACAAAATTCAGAAGTGTACATCATGTAGATCTTGGTCCTATTCAAACATAATTGATAACTGAATTCCATTTCAAAAACTGCTCGTTTGCTTGGATGGTTTAACTGGATCTTTAGTCTGATTCAAAAAGTCAATTCAATTTTGCAGGTTCGATCTCTGAATTGAATGTTTGCACACTGCTAATGGTTCCCAGTATGAATGTAAACAGGAAAGTTTGGTACACTTGCTAAATTTTGAAGTTAAAAAAAAAAGGATGATAGGTTTGATTGGGATTAATTCTTCAGGTCAGTGATTAAGGCCAACACATGTCTAGTGAAAACCAACAGTAGAACTCAGCAGTTTAATGGGTAGATCTCAAGTTGGGGACAAAATGGTGAAGGAGCCAATTGTTAAAGGGATTTATTGCTTTATCTTTGATGGGAAATAGGGCAACCTCTGACCCTTCAGATGGTTTATGATCTATAGTACTCAGCATGCTGGCTGAGGAATTCTGGGAGTTGAAGTCCACAAGTCATAAAAGGGCCAAGTTTGAAGACCCCTGGCCTAAGGGAAGGGATGCTGGGATTTGTATTCCTTCCCACAAGTTGCCCGATCTTATCTATAGCAGCCAGCTTGAAAAAAAAAACCCTTTTCTGGTTTTCTGTTGGCGAGTAGTGGACACCTTCAATTAACAAAACAAAAACAAAAACCCCTTCTACCATTATCTGTTTCATATAACAGATCATCCAAGTGGCACATTCATGTCATGAAGAAATGCATCCTATTATCTTGTGAACAGAACAGAACAGAACAGAATAACAGAGTTGGAAGGGACCTTGGAGGTCTTCTAGTCCAACACTGTACCATTTCAAACAAATGGTGGTCCAATCTCTTCTTAAAATCCTCCAGTGACGGAGCACCCACAACTTCCCAAAGCAAGCCATTCCATTGATTAATTGTTCTGTGATGACTCATCTAACTCTCATCCCATGGACTGTATAAATTAGTCTTCATGAAAGACCAGCTTTCAGGTATCTGCCCAGGATTATTTCTTTTCACATCTGTATTGCAACCAATGGGATTTTTCCATTGTTGCTAGTAGAATATAAATCAGAGTTTGATTCTGATTGTGATGTTAGCATTTTTGTGCAGACTCTACTGAAATGTAATTTAAACTTTTCATGTAATTAGAAGGGATTTATGATATCACCGAGCAGATATTTTTGCCACAATAGCAATTGCTGTACCTTACCAATCTAAGTGATTCTTTCAATATAGAAGAGCAGTGGGTTTAGTTTGAAACAGATGGCTCTTTCTAGTTAGAAAAATCCTTCTTTGTTTGAGGCTCATTGAACAAGTGTCACCCATTACAGTCTACCATGCTAATTTAGAACCCACATGTTAAACTTCACTACAAAATGTTGTGATGTGGTTATTATGTGCCTAGGCAAAAAAAAAAAAATAGCCCTTTGGATACTTGAAAGAGCTTTTCCACTTTCAAGGTCTTATTATTCCCTTTCAAGAAAAGATTCTTGGCAATAGGCATCCCCTGCAGGCATTCCTTGAATCAACCACGTGAACAGGAAGAAGAGCTATGCCAGCTGGCAGCTTCCTAGATGCTGCAGTTCCAGGAATCCTTGGCCTTTGTGTCCCGGGCATGGGGGATTTTCTCTGCAGTGATCAAGCCTGCTGAATGTGTGTGCAGGCACTCGTGAACTGGAACTTGATTGTGAAGAGTCTACATCTATTTGGCAGCAGTCGTTATTGTAGATATTCCCCAATGACAATGGAAAGCGATACAAGATGCCAGATGCTAGATGTAAGCCCGGCATGTAATTCTACTGTCTTGCTCACATAGATAGGAGAAAGAAACAAATGAAAATCTTAGGTGTGCCTTGCAAGATAATAATAGCGCTATTACTGTTCTCCCTTTATTTACTAGCTTTCCGGGCGGCAGATGTTTTTATGCAGTTAGGTGTTTGCAGTTAGTTGAATGAGCTGGAAGTGATTCCAAGTACAATCATGCTTGCAGAAATAATAGCTTTTGCCTTTCCACCTAGCCCAGCTATGCTGCAATATAGTTGGAGGGAAATTTATATGAATTTTTTTTTCAGTATACATTTCTATTAAGCTTCTTTACTGCAGATGACTTTTTTTACAATTCTGGTTTCTCCAATATATTAAGCCAGAGGAAGAAGTGAAAACCGACCTAGGCATTTTTTATTTTGTCTTTGAAAAATGTTACAACAAATTTTGTGGACAATACTTCTGATTAAGAATTCACTAGAGTGGGCAGAGTTTGAGATTTGATTGCCAGAAAGTGCTTTAGAATGTGGAATATAAAGATAGTCCCTGCCTGCAATTCTTTAAAGTAGCGGCACCTTCACATAGGATTGCATGGCAGCTGGAGAATGGACACATCATTGGCACCTGCATGATTTTGGAAGAAGATACAGCTGCTTTAAAGAGTCTCCTACATGCTCTGAAGCATCTTTTTATAGTTGAACCCAAAGCATTACATGATCCTATCAGGCACTAGATGGAAAGAAGTTTACAGACACTTCCTTAGGAATAAGTCCATTTAACAAATCACTTTTGTCTGAGTGATATGTGTCTTAGTTACATCTGATGGGTTGAATTTGTCACCAAAGAATGCTGCAGGGATCATACACTCTTTACCACACTATGAAGACAACCCATATTGTTACCCTGCTGTTCAGGGAGGCTGAAGCTGGATCAAGGTGTTCAAACAGGAGAGTGGTATTCTTTATGGGAAAATGGAGAAAAAAAGCTTGTGTAAACATTTCAGTGTTAGTGGAGAAAGAGTCTTCAGAAGTTGGCAATCTGCTGAGTTCCAATTGGCACTATGTCTGTGCTCTTCTGTTCTTTAATTGGAATGGCCATCTAACAAAGGGACTTATTTCAATAGAATAAAGACTCTGTGTGACAGAAGTGTAAGTTATTGTTACTTTTTACAGAATTAAGTGTTCTGCCTACTGTTTTCTTGCTGCTTAAGTTCTACACTTTGATAGCTGAAATAAAAAATCTTGACATCTTTTGTCGTCTTCTCTTCTTGTGCATCACCAAAGCTGGAATAGATGACATACGCACTGAAAGAAAGGATTGCTTCTGAAGCCTGAATCTGCGGAAACAGGAAAATATCACCAAGGGTTTCTAGCAAGATAGGAACTTTCACTCACTCACATCTTTATAAGTCCCAAATGGGGAGCAGCCTTCTCTTATAGTATGCTATGAAAGCTCGCAAGACTGAAAGCACTTCTGGAGAAAGATATAATTTTTGGTGACACTCGCAACAGTTTGAATACAATTCATTTTTGACCATAAAATAACTGCATAGGCATGATCTCCAGGAGCATGGAATGAAAAAAAAAACTGATTCAGTTTTTTTTTAGAACTGATCTTAGAAATGGTAGCTGAAGCAACTCACATAAGTAGGCTACATCTCCAGCCTATTAGACTTCCCTAGAGGGGATCTGGCCCAGATAATAAATAAGGAGGTTTCCTCACTTCCAGCCAGCCACAGGACTCAATATCCCCAATATTTGCTTTGAAGACACAAGAACCTTACTAGCAATGTGTTTCTTTTGAAGAAAGAAGTCCCCTTCTCATGCAAGATGAAATATGGCTCTTCCACAAGGTCGATATTTATTTATTTCCCATCTTTATTATTTTCACAAATAACTCAATGGGGCAAACATACCTAATATTCCTCCTTCTATTTTCCCCTCAATGACAACCCTGTGAGATGAGTTGGGCTGAGAAAGAGTGACTGGTCCAAGGTCACACAGCTGGCCTTCATGGCTAAGGTGGGATTTGAACTCACACTCTTCCTGTTCTTAATCTGGTGTCAACTGCTAGACCACACTGGCTCTCAATTTTCCTACCATGGTTCCTAGCATGGATTTGCTGTGCAAGAATTGACCAACAGCTTTGGGGAATCCTTCCAAAGTGATGCTTCCCCAACAGTGTGATAGAGCGGGCAGGATGTATTTCTTCTCCATTTCACATCTTTACCTGATACTCCAGGTGAGTTAGGAACTGTCAGGTTCATCTCTTCCATCTGCTGAAGCCACAGATGGAAAAGTCACTTTCCCTGACTGCCATAGACTGGCAGCTACTAGACTTGAGTAAAGAAGGATGGGCTCTTGATGGTGTATGCTGGAGGTAGCTCAGATGCTCTGCACTTGAGCAGAGGCAGCCATGATGTTTCAGGGGTCCTTGGTGCTCTCTCAGCTGGGTTGTTTTCTTGCAGATGTCTCATTACCCAAACTAGGTAACATCATCAGTTCTGACATCATTATTTCAACCCCGAGCTACAAATGTTTCAAAACAAAATGGTTGCCTGATGATCAAGACTGAATCCTCCTTCCACTGTTCCAACTCAGAAGCTCCCAAGCATGTTTGGGGACCTCTATTCATTATTCTTGTGCTGGTGACTCAGATGCAGAGCCTGGGCTGAATCACTGCCTCTACAGCTGCTCCTCTGGATCTTCACACTGGCATCCTGATGGAGAGTGCAGCCACCATCTTTGGGTGGGGCAGAAAGTCCTGAGGCATGGTGAAAAGTATGCTGTGTAGCAGCAGTTTCCAGAATGACTAATTTTCATCCCATCTTGAGGACTGAAGGAAGCACACTAGCAGGGCTACAGGAATGAGTCCTAAAAAAACTGAAGTCAGATGATTGGAGCTAATCCCAGATACAGGAATTTCTATTTGACAACTCCTACTTTTTTCTGGATACATTTCAAAATGTTGACTATAGCCTATAGTGCCTCCATTGACTTGGGACACATAGACCTGAAAGACCTCCATTTCCGTCTTTGTGCACAAGCCTCAAGAGGGGTTACTTTCTTCCTTCCTTCCTTCCTTCCTTCCTTCCTTCCTTCCTTCCTTCCTTCCTTCCTTCCTTCCTTCCTTCCTTCCTTCCTTCCTTCCTTCCTTCCTTTCTTTCTTTCTTTATTTCTTTCTTTCTTTCTTTCTTTCTTTCTTTCTCTTTCTTTCTTTCTTTCTTTCTTTCTTTTTCTTTCTTGTATGTGAGGCACAAAAGAGAGGTACTCAAGTGAGGACTTCCATAGTGGCTGTTTCTAAGCTCTACAACACCCTTCTCACAAAAGCCACTGACAGGCTTCTAAAGAAATTTAAGCCTATCAAGTGGATTCATCTGCCAATGCATGATTTCATTCTTTAAACTGGCCACTGCATATTGATGATTATTCTAGTCTAACATAATCTATAAACACTGCACATTATTGCTAGTGTTTTTATAGTAGTCTTTATTCTCACCTGCTTATGTTTGCTCCATCTGTTTTTATGCTAAAATTTTAATTGTGAATGTGTTCATTTGAGAATTGTGAGTGATTTTAACTTTTGATTGCCATTGTAATCTATTGTAATAGATTACAATAGTAATATATTATAATATGTGGGGAAGTATGTAGAGAAATGAGCAAGGATCCACTTCCTCATAGTATAGGTTGGTTGATCATGAACATGATGGAGCTGGTTAGCCTTTCCCCAATGTGATGTATGTAATATTGTTTCTTTGGCTTGCTTTTCCTTTTAACTTTTTCCATATTACTGTTTCTAAAGTCCAAGATGTAAGCCCCCTAGAGTTCCTCTGATTGACTGAGTGATTGACATAGATATTGAAAAAAAAACACCCAATGGGCTTTTCTTTCAAATAGCATGCATCACCTTGAATGTACAGCATATGCACACAGACACCAACACATGCATATCAAACCAGAAACAGGAGACATCTGTGGGTGCCAAAAACCACAGAGTAACCTAAGGACAAAACAAAGAGACGGTTAAATAAAAGCAAATTGAATAAAAGCAGGATGTAAATTAATTTAGGCATGTAAGAAAATAAGAAATGGAGCTGGAGGGAATCATTTGCAAATTTAGTTTTAGAAGTTACATGATTACAATTAGGACAAAAATTACCATTAGTCCCTTTTATCCAACCTAGAACTTCCTCTTGTTTTAGCTTTCTTTAAAGAGACAATGATGCTGCATGATACTATTTAATATCATTTTTTTATCCTGGAACTGACTGCCTTCTTGTTCTTCCATTTCAAAGGTATGGCGTCTTTATCTCTGCCTTCCCCAATATGTTGCTGTCCAGATAGGTTGAGTTTTAACTCCTACATTCCTCCAGACATTATGGTTGACAGACTGGCTCTGTCTTATAAGAATTTCAGTCCTACTAGGTCAAGGAAGACTATTTTATATCCATAGTGATATTTGAACCTCAACTTCTTAGGATAAATCTCAAGGACTTCTTTGAAGTCTTCTAGTTCGCAACAGGCTATGGCTATCTCATTAATACCAATTGTGACCAGGAAGACTTCAAAGAAATAAGCTAATACACCAGGAAAGAGGTGTGAACTTAAGAAGCTGCAACAGTAGGCAACTGGAGGAAATATCATTATAGAAATCTGATGACACCGAGAAAGACTTTGAAGCAAGAGAAGAGTTCAGTAGTCTTAAAAGACATTCCAGAGCTAATTGAGACTGAAAGTCTTCATTCCTTGAACTAAGGTGTAAGTGTTTTTGAAGATGGGTATCCATGGCAAATCTAAGACAGCTTTATTAACATCAAAGCACACAAAGCACATTTTCTTCCACTTGGCAGGAAGCTATAATATTTGGCACCTGAGAAATGGCATTCATTTCCTGAACTCATAAGTGGCTACGGATATGATTGGCAGGAGAGACAGAGAAATTTTTAAGAGGAGGATGAGAAGGAAGAGACTTCAGTTCATTTTTGTTATAAAAGCTTCACAATGTCACCAATTGCTTTACTGACAGGACATAAAGAATTTGAAAGAAAATGAACGTGAAGGAAAACAAAAACTGGTGGATTTAGCCATCCATTGTGGTAAATTATTTACACAGAAGTAATAATGTTAAAATGAGGACAGCTCCTCTTAATTGTTCCAGGGAGTCTGCCATATCTTTCTTTAATTTCCTGATCCAGCTCCTCCACAGCTAGCACACACTTCCTGACCACTTCCCAAGTATATACCATGTCTTGTGAGAGATGGGGGAAATCATTTAAAATGTGTGTGATCCCATTTCTTCCTTCAGCTCCCTGAGGGAGATGGGCGGCTAAGAAATATGAAATATAAACAAAATAAATCTTATAGGTTGAAGTGGGAAAATCTATAAAGCTGCTTTGTCCCTGAGTTCAATTTAACTGCTGTTGCATATGGCATCATCTGTTTGGTCATTTCAACCTGAGATTCCATTTTTGGCTGCTGATTTCAGTTCCTTTTATCTACATTTCACCTTACATAGTTCATTCCAACCGAAGACAATAGGATTGAACTGAGGGGTCTTTGGTGGTCACTGAGCTCTCTTGTTTTCTTACAGATGTTTCATTACCCAGCTAAGTAACATTTTCAGTGCTAGGCCATCAGTTGGGTAATGAAACATCTGCAAGAAAACAACCAAGCTCAGAGACCACCAGGGAAGCCACAGTATTGTTTACAAGAGCACAGAATAGCTCCTATAGAATAGACATCTGGCTCGTTTATTTTATTTTTTTTAAGTTGGCAATTAAAGTTCATCATTATATAGCTGGTCTGCACCAGTTCCTTGGAGATTAAACATTTTATCACCTGATGATTAAAGGATTCATTGCTTGGCAATTAGCACTTCCAGTTTAACTGTGAGATATTTAATTTCATTTGCAGACAGGACCATTCATTAGTTGGGCAGCATATCGCTGGATGGGCACATTATTGGGAAGCAATAATGAATGGGAAAACTGCTAATACACACAACTGCAAAATAAGGACCTAATCTTGCAGACTTGGGACCAAAGAAAGCAAAACCATACTTTTTTTTGTTGTTGTTGTTCCTCTGATACAGCCTGGCACTTTGGTTTTGAAACGGAGATAAAGAATATCCAATAATGAATAATCAAGTCCTATTTTAATTGATTTCAGTCAAAGCTTGGCTTATCCGTTGTTAATCAGAAATTCAAGTCAAAGATGCTGAGTTAAATTGTTGCTATTCATTGGGCTCATATGAAATAAACCTCTATTTGGTTATTAATGACAGACACTCGCAGATACAGAACTTTTATTATACACATTAGAAAACGACAACATTACATTACTTTTTGACATAATCGCCATTAAGATTGAGGCACTTGTCATAACGTCTTACAAGGTTTGAAATTCCTTAGTAGTAGTCACCTGGCGCCAAATCTGGGCTATTGGGGGGGGGATCAAAAACATCCCAACGGAACTGCTTGAAAAGTTTTTGAGTGCGTCTAGCATTGTGCGGGCAAACATTATTGTTCTGCAGTCACATCAAACTTCAGGCGCTTGGCAACTGGCATGAAGTTATAATGGTTTCAGCAGCCCAGGGTAGCCCGACTGCCATTTACAACCTTACCAGGGAACTTCCAACTAGCAAAGTCAATGGGAGAAGCTGGATTCACTTTATGATTCACTTAACAACCACAGCAAAAAGGTAGTAAAATTGGGTGCGACTCACTTAATGGTTTCATTATTCCAGTCCCAGTGCTGGTTGTGAATTTAGGATTGGGAGCCGTGGTGGCGGAGTGTTTAAAGTGAAATATTGCAGGCAAGCTCTGCCCACTGCCAGGAGTTTGATCCTGACCGGCTCAAGGTTGACTCAGCCTTCTATCCTTCTGAGGTCGGTTAAATGAGGACCCAGATTGTTGGGGGCAATAAGCTGACTCTGTAAACTGCTTAGAGAGAGCTGTAAAGCTACTACCCGTATGGCTTTCTCCTTTTCAATCCTGATAAAATTATTCCTTTTTTTGGAGGGCTATACAGAATAAATATAGGCTATCTGAATAAACCCAGAAAGGTTCAGATAGGTTTGTAGATGTAAAATTTATCTTTGCAATCCAGGTGGCTAGAGATACACAACCATGTGTTACTAAATCCCCATTTTCTGAGAAAATTGAAATGTGGGGTCAGAAACAATAGAAGTTTTGCTACCTTGTGTAATTTTCATTAAAATGTGAATGCCCCCTTTTCTCCTATCAGTTTTGTTTCAAGCATGGGCGCTCCTGTTTTTCTGTTGTTGTTTTTAGAACTTGTTTTGCATTATGATGCTGCTCATAAATGGAATTGTTTTTGAAATTCTGTCCTAGTTCTTAGAATCTGAACTCTTGCATATTTGATGTTTTACACTGGGAATGCTGGTGAAGAACTAGCTGTGGGCCTTTTCAATCAATAAAGCAGACAAAGAAAAGAGAGATGGCTTGGTCACTCAACAGCAAGACACTGGTGAAGCGGGCACAGCAGCGCCTGCATTTTCTGCATCGCATGAGAAAAGCACATCTTCCCCTGTCCTTACCACTTTCTATAGAGGGACAATCGAGAGCATCCTGTCATACAGCATCACAGTCTGGTTTGGAAGCATCCCTGCTTCAGACAGGAAGGCAGTGCAGAGAGTGGTGAGGATGGCTGAAAAGATCATTGGCAGTTCCCTCCCTTCCACCCAGGACATAGCACATAAGTGTTGCTTGAGCAGGGTCCGCAAGATTGTCTGGGACACTACACATCCTCTTCATGACCTGTTTTCCTTGTTACCTTCTGGGAGGAGGCTTCCTGGTATCCGAAGCAGAACATCCAGATTCAGTCACAGCTTTGTTCCATACAGTATTAACCTTGTGAACTCTAAAGCTTTCTCCTTCCATTATGTATTCAAGATGAACAGTGAATAATATTTATATGTTACTTTACTTATATGTAAGGTTGTAGGTCTATACATATGTTGTATACAGTATGTTTTAAATGTGTTATGTATGTGTACACTTTGAGAGGAAGCAACTAAATTTCATTTTTAATGTGTGCCATTGAGCCCACAGGAAAAAAAATGAGAATAATCTATTTTTCTGACCCACTCTTTAAAAAACATGATGTGTGTCTACTCACACATAGCCTAAAAAAAAGGCTCAATGTAGCCATGCTTCATTTTACACAATCATTTCTAATTTTGTGGTTGATTCATTGCATACACTCTACAGTAGACTCAATAACAGCCAGACTAAATATCAGTTGCCTGCTTAACTATAGGTTTGAGACACTTAAATTGAGTGTCTACTTGGTTTTAGCTTTGGGGCTGATAAATTAATTACTGCTGCCAAGTAAACAGCTTCTAAGTACTGGTAGATAGCTTGGAGCAAAATCTATATTATGGACTATGCTTAGTCCATAATATACTTTGAAAAGGAAAGAGAGGTTTAAAAAGGGAGGTGAAGTGGTCCTTGGCTGAAATGGAAAATAGGAGAGAATGGAAATATAAATAACTGTGGACTGTAAATAAATTGATCCAGATTCCTTTTCTGTTTTGAGACTAGTTTTTTTTGTTGCCTTTTAAGAATTTTCTCTGTGGTAAAGACTTTGAAATTTTACTTTTGAAACTTATGGATTTTGCCCCATTGGAACCTGGTGTGTGTGTGTGTATGTGTGTGTAGACGAACCACAGAAACTCATATTATAGGTAGTCCTTGACTTACGACCACAATTGAGCCCCAAATTTCCGTTGTTAAGCAAGACATTTGTTAAGTGAGCTTTGCCCCATTTTACAACTTTTCTTGTCACAGTTGTTAAGTGAATCACTGCAGTTGCTAAATTAGTAACAAGGGTATTAAGTGAATCTGGCTTCCCCATTGACTTTGCTGGTCCAAAGGTCGCAAAAGGTGATCACATGGGACACTGCGACCATCATAATGAATATGAATATAATAAATATGAATCAGTTGCCAAGCATCTGAATTTTGATCACATGACCATGAGGATGCTGCAACAACTGTAAGTGTGAAAAACGGTCATAAGTCACTTTTTTCCAGTGCTGTCATAACTTTGAATGGTCACTAAATGAACTGTTGTAAGTCGAGGACTGCCTGTATTTGGTTTCTATGATGCAGAGCAATCTCATGTAAATGTTAAGGCCTGAGATTTAAATTACTGATAGCATAACAGATTTGTCCAGAGATTTAATTTTAGGTTTATACTTGGTGTTTAGTTTAAAAAGAAAGACTAAGCTTTGATTATTGGTCATCCATAGCCAGAAAAGGGAAGGTACATCTTTCAACATCCAGACAATGAATGAAATTTTGTAGATGATGAAAGCCAATAAATTATATTTGACCTCCAGGGAAACGAGGTGAACCTATTAAGTTCCAAAATCAATGGGAATATTTTTTGTGTCACTTTATTCTTTCTTTTTTTTCCTGACCCAACATGATGATAACAAAAGAGTTATTGTCATTATCGTGAAAAGAGGACCAGAACTTTACTCATCCTAAGCACCTAGCAAAGAAAAAGATGAAAGAAATGTTGAAAATGCAACTGCGTTTCATTTTTTTTAATCAGACAAAAATGAGAAGACCATAAAGAATATGAAACTCTTCTATACACTATGCACAATTATATCCCGGCATAAAAGAATCTTAAAGCTTTTTCATTGTTGGCGTGTGATATTGCCCGAGTGTACCTGATTAGTTTTAGGAAATTTCAGTTCCAGCAGGAATCAGTCTCAATTCTCCATTTTAACTAATAGTCCTAGAGAAGTTACTTTCATGCAATTAGGTGTGGGACTCATTAAATCAGAAATGAGCATGAGTCAGTTGGCCTTGGGAAAACAAAGACTAAGGGCCCTTGGCTACCTCCCCCCCATACTGCCTCCACACAGAAAGTGCCCTAATCATGTAGTTTGTTAAGCAATCTGCAGTGAGACCAACTAGACATAGGAAGTCAGTGCACACAAATGGCTTGTATGCAGCAAAAACACGATCACCTCAATAATATAATAAGCCCCAATGAGGAACTACTTTGAAGTGCTTATCGGGCTTACATGTTCAAAGGAGGATGAAAGCCATGCCAGAGATTCAACCATAATGGAGAGGTCTCATCAGAGAAGCCAGAGGAAGAGTATCTCCACCATAAATAATATTGTCATGGTTCTGACAGATGAAACTCTTCAAAAGAACTTTGAGGCATTGTTTACCTTAAAGAATCTTTTATTCGAGAAAAAAAGTATCGGCACTACATAGTTAAAGCCAAAAACTGAATTCCCCTCCCCTGGGCACAAAGTAACAAAGCACAATTCCCCCCTCCAATTAACAGTCATAAATCACATTCCCCAATTAGCTTGAAGCGCGGGCTTTCTCCCCAGCTCTCCAGACCGCCAATTCTTTATCAACACTGGGTGCAATAACCTTGGATTCCCACGACTGAGTTATTATTGTTATGACTAACTGGACTCTCATCCACATCCCCCCTCCCAGCACCAACTAACTCTAAAAGCGAAAGAGAAAAGATGGCTACATCTGTTGTCAAAGCAAGAACATCCGATGTTAGCAGCATTGACAAATATGGTTTTATAGAAAATCAAATCAGTTCGATGTAACCCACACCAACAAGGGCTGTGCTAGGTATTGTAGTTCCTGGACATTTGGTGAAAAATGGACCACAGGACACAAGACTGTTGGCTGAGCAACCTGGGCCAGCAGCTGTAGGATTATAGGGAGAAAACTTGTTCACCCATTGCAAACATATAAAGACTGAAAACAAAGAAATAATAATCCACTATTGCAAATCCAATCCAATGATAAAGGATTATCTGAAAAGAATGCACCAGCTCTGGAAAGAAAAACATCCAGAATCAAAAATAACAGAACAGAGGCCAGGGGATCAATGCTGATTTACAATACCAAGTAAAATATTCAAGAAGTAGAATTGGAAGAACTGCAAAGGTCTACCCAGGGCAAAGAAATCAAAGTACTTGCCATAAGTTGCTCAGATTGTAGCGACAAGTCAAGTGAGTCAGCAATAGAAGAAGCCAGCATAACTACTGAAGTATTTTCATTCCCAAGCCTTAAAGTCAAAGTCAACTTCTAGGCACTTCATATGTGGGTTCATGTCACTTGGCAATGTGATTTGCTATTGCTTTCTTTCAGGAGTGGCTTTATTTTAAAAACTTCCACAAATATTCTACAGCTCATTGTTGTTGTCATTGTTCAGTTTCTAAGTTGTGTTCATTGCATTGATGATACTATCTAACCATCTCATCCTCTGCCATCCTCTTCTCCTTTTGCCTTCCATCTTTCCCAACATCAGGGTCTTTTCCACGTAGTCCTTTCTTCTCATTGGGTGGCCAAAGTATTTGAGCTTCAGCTTCACAAACATGCTTCCCCTTGTTTAGTTTCCATGTCCAGATAAAGTCAGTCAGATTCAACCATCTGCTGAGAATTTCATTAACAGCAGCCTGGGGTTGCTAATGTATGTCTGGTGTTTGGAAAAGGGGAAAAGAGAGAGAGAAAGGGGAAGCATGAATGTGAAACCACATTTAACATTCTACTCATCCAAAAATGAAAACAAGAATAGTGCATGCAACAAATTTAGAAATAGAGTTAACACTGGAAACACCAACACATTCCCTGCTCCAGTCTATTGTTCATTGTTCTTTTTACTTAACGGCAATGAACTTTTATAGGGTTGAACTAGTTGTTTGCTGAAGGTCACTTATGAGTGTGTTTGTAGGCTTTCAGTAGTCATTTGGTAGAACTCTGAACCACCCTGCAGATATGCAGTAGCAGACCAGCTTGTCAAAATAAAACTGTAAGCATATGGCTCTAAATCACCGAGAACCCACTTGGTATGCTGAATGCTTGAGCAGGTACATGAATAACAGAAAGCTGCTCTCAGAAAACAGAGAGAACAAACAGATGTGCAAGGTGGACGCTGTCCGACTATCAGCACCTGGAACCGTACTGGAACCATTAAAAGTATTACCTTGCCAGTTCCAGGAGAGAGGGAAAAAACCAAGATGGGATTCTATTAACCGTGCATTAAAACATCATCATCTGTTAAGGTTTTGTTCAGTAAAGAGGAGCTCTTTCTTAATCATTTAATTATTCATAAAATAGGATGCCTTCCTTTTCCCAAATTGAGTATCATCACAAAGCCAGGCCAAACCAAGTTTAATCAAGCAATCACTGCACATGTTTTATATTGTGGTCCCCAAAGGGGGAAAAAAAGTTTGATCAGAATACTTATTTCAGGTTTGACCAAGTTGTGTTTTTAAAAAAAAAACAAAAAAAAACCACGAATCCATAGGGTCTAATCCAAAACAATTGAAACGAATGTGACTGATTATAAATTCACACAATCTAATCAGTATGCCAAAAATATGGATTGTAGTCAGGCAGAACTTAGTAGATAATGAAACATGATTTCTCTGCATAACTTATCCTGGATAGGATTATAGTGAAGGAAACAAATGGGAGATGGAACGTTGGTGAGGCCATGATCCAATCAATTCATCCCTAGGACAGTTTTCTGCAAGGATAATGTCATCCACAACATGACCACACAAATTTGTCCATATAATTCAACCCTCTAAAAATCTTACAGCCAGATTGTGAATCAAGTTGGAAATCACGCAAACTATGATTCTTAATTACTACATTTAAAAATAAAACCCATCTAGTTACTGTAAGTAAGGAAAGAAAATACTCTGATTTTAAAAAGACATGAGAATATGTTTAAAGATACTATGTTGTATGAAGAAGGCATGTCTCAGAAGGGACCCTCGCTAGTTTCTTGGGCTGTAAAATGACATGGGAGAAATGTACTTTCTGACTTGCAAGACAGATGTCAGCCTTGCAAGGTAGTCCAGACAGGAAGCACACCCAGATCAACTAATTTATTTTTCTTTGTTTATTTGTATCTCTCTTTTATTATTTTTACAAATAACTCAAGGTGGCCAACATATCCAACACACCTTCCTCTTCCTATTTTCCCCACAACAACAGCAACCCTGTAAAATGAGTTAGACTGAGAGACAGTGACTGTCCCAAGGTCACCCAGCTGGCTTTCATGGCTAAGATGGGACTAGAATTCACAGTCTCCCAGTTTTTAGCCTTGTGTCTTAACCATTAGACCAAACTGGCTTCTACTAATTCTACTTTAATGTAAGGTTATATTAACACAAATCTTGCAAGTTCAAATATTTCAAGCTATTCTAGTCTCCCATTTAACTCTTTAACTCTTTGTCAACAAAAAAAGAAATTCGAATTTGTAGTATACCGCAGTAGCGACTTGAGCCTGCTTAATGCTCCTAGGTTGGGGCTGCAAGGCAAAAGTGATCATAATAGTAGAACTGCAATATAGCAGTTAAAAAACCAAGGTGCATCAACCAGACCGGTCTGTCCGGAAAAAACTTACCATATATATATGGTAAGGAAGCTTAATTTTTGTCCTTTAGATCCACTTTATTTTGACCTGCCCCCTCTACTCAAGTCAAAATAAAGTGAACTTGATAAGAGGAAGAATTTTTAAAACCGCATCTGGCAACCAATGTGTGACGTTCTATTTCATGTTGAAACCTTCAGACGTACTGTAAAGACAAGAAAGGTGGAAGCATTAGCTTGTAACAACGCACTAGTCACATGGGATTAGGCTGCTGGGAGCTGATTATAGACAGACTATTTGGTTGCACCAATCATGAGTGAGAAACAGATTAAGTAAGCTGCTGGACTAGACTGAAAAGGATGTCCTGTGTAGAGGTTCTTGTCCAAAAAGCAGGAAATGGAAGACTCAGACTGAAAATAATATGTGGGCACCACAATTTCCAGAATGGTAGCTGAGGCGAAAAGCCTATGGGACATAGGGCTTAAAGAATACAGATGTTTTGCAGAATTCAGTCTCCAATACAGAACCATTTATAAAGGCAATACCAAGTTTTAACATTTAAGAATTTGGTTTATATGAGTGGCGTTCATATTTAAGAATGTGATTTATAGGGCCTGGTGTTAAGATCTAAAAATTTGGTTTATAGGGCGTGATGCTAGAAACAGTTAACATCCTCACTTTGTTGCCCAGCCCCTATCATAGCATGTGCTCCCTTAATTCATTAGACTGATTGTGTAACCACTTGTGTAACCTTGCTTTAAGACTGGACTTAATTGCTTTCTTGGCTTTCAATTTCTAGCTTTGGAAACAGCTTTGGG
This sequence comes from Azemiops feae, assembly GCA_023970755.1. Taxonomy (NCBI): domain Eukaryota; kingdom Metazoa; phylum Chordata; class Lepidosauria; order Squamata; family Viperidae; genus Azemiops; species Azemiops feae. The sequence goes on along the minus strand of JALGBA010000435.1, from coordinate 49,066 downwards.
GCTTGTGGCTCTTAGCTTCTCCTGAGTGATTACTGCCAGCATTGGGCCTGAATGAGGGCACCAGCTTCTAGCCTCTAATCTGTACTAAGCTGAGAGACAGATGGGATGCCTTTGGGCCAGTCATGGTTTCTCAGCCCAATGTACTTTATGCAGTTGTTATTGTGAGATAAAATTGGAATCCAGAGCTCTCAGTAGCCAGACTTAAGTTCCTGAAGGAAAGGCAGGATATATATCTAATCAACGTATTATAAATAAATGATCCAATTCTTCATCACCCTCCAAAATTATCCTCTCAGAATTGTTAACCTTAGAGATTAAAGAGAAAGAAGACTCAGTTCATTTTAAAACATGGGAAATTTTTTACCAATGGTTAGCAAAACGAACTAGCGAGAAATGATTGTGATATTTAATAAGATGAATGATAAGTATTGATTAATTGATACTCTTTATGATTACTGTTTTTCTTATTTACTATAGCTATTTACTATTACATCAATTACTGTTAACGAATATATGTACCCGGACAATAGTCTGCTTGCTAAAGCTTGGAAATATTATTGGGGACAACCCCACTGTTGTACCTACCCCTATCCCAACCCCAACCCTGAACCCCACCCTGAATCCCAATACCTATAGTGACCCTATCCCTCCCCCAACCTTATAAAACTTAATAAAATATTGTATAAAAAAGAAAAGAAAACCATTATGGTGTAACCTAATAAATGAAAGGTAAGTGTTTCAAACAGCATCTCAGAAGGTTTCAAAAAGCTTTATTCTATGCTTTACATAACTGTATGAAAAGGAAAACAGTTATCAGATTATACAGAAATACTATAGCCTAACGCTCAGCCTTGTCCTCATTCCTTTATGTATTATTGTTGTTATTGTTATTATTATTTTAAAAAATAAGCAGAATTCCTTCTCTCAGTATTGGTTGCTGGAGAGAAAACAAAAAGGCAAGAACACGTGTTTCTAGAAACCAACATCCAAATAAGCAGGGATTGACACTAGACAAACAATTTAAGCAGAAAAACAATACCCTAATCAAGGGTTACCCAAGGAGAAAACCACATCTCCACCAACACTGATAGGACAACCTACTAAATATAAACAAAGAGCAAACCCCGCTCATGTTCACTGATGAGGTTACTTAGTTGGGTAATGAAATGTCTGCAACAGTCAAGCTCAGAGGTCACCAAGGGCTCCACATTTCAACCCTGAGCTACAAACATTTTCTTCTATTAGAACAGCACGATTAAAAAAAAAAATCCACAGCAATAAATAACATTAATAACACAGTTCAGCTGCCGTTAAACATTCAGTCTAAAGTCAAGGCCAGCTAGAAAACACAGTTATTGAAGAGATCTTAATGGAGGAGGAAATGATGAGATCAGGTATTTCTTTGCATAAAGACCTCCATATTGCAAAGGAGAAGCCAGCAGAAATATGCAGAACTGTGACAGAAAATGAGAGATCTTTAGGTGGCAGAAGATGGCAAAGATCAAAGAATGAAGCTGCAGACAAGGACAAAATGAAAATCAAGAAGCAAAAGGAATTTTTCATGGTAGCTAATAACTATTGCCAACTGTCAAGCCCTGAGAGGTTAACAAACTCAGGGGGGAAAAAGAGCTATCTGGATTTTTGGAAAGTCTTTTGTGATTAACGGGGCAACATAACAGAATCTTGAAAGTTTGTCAAAGCAATTCTCTCATTCAGCTTATACCTAGCATAACTAAGACAGATTGGCTCTGGCTTTCTATCCCGTGCTTCCCATGTCCCCTGGATGGAGGTATCTCTTTTGTAACAGTCGTGTTTGCTCTTCTGTTTTCGTTTGCAGTGTGATGTGGCTACAAAAGGGACAAAAAATTAAAGTATATTTCCAAATCATTGGGGAAAACATCTCTACTTTATTCCGCTTTGGTTAGACTCCATCTTGAGTAGTATATTCAGTACTGAGACAAGTTCATAAAAGGACAACAAGGATGATCAGAGGTTTAGAAACTAAATTGGATATGAAGAAAGATTAAAGGAGCTGGCTGGATATGTTAAAGAGAAGACAAGAGGTGAGTGGGGTTTAGATGCCAGTCTTCAAAGACCTGAATGGCTACAACACTGAAAAATGTCAAGACCTGTTGACTACCAGCTTAGACTTCAAGACACAGAATCGTGGATTTAAGTTACGAAAATGGCAGATTCCAACTGAATGGTGACAAAAATGCTTAGCCTTGAGAGATGTTTGGCTGAGGAAGCAATTATTAGTGCATTTATTGAATTTCCCTAGGCAAGACAACAGTCATTAGTCAGGAATGTTTCGTTTTGGATTCCTGTGCTGAGCAGGGAGTTAAAATCAATGGCCTAAATTGAATTTGCCTGGGGAATATTAGACTAACTATTGTTAGAAGCAGGAAAATAGACTAAAAGTTTATTTGTTGCAGAGCTGTTAGCTAGGATTGATAACGTTCTTCTTATACCTCATCTAAGAAGAACCATGGTGGCGCAATTGTTGAAATGCAGTATTCAGGCAAATTCTGCTCACTGCCAGCGGTCGATCCTGACTTGCTCAAGGTTGAGTCAGCCTTCCATCCTTCTGAGGTCGGTAAAATGAGGACCCAGATTGTTGGGGGCAATAGGCTGACTCTGTAAACTGCTTAGAGAGGGCTGTAAAGTGCTATGGAGTGGTATATAAACCTAAATGCTATTGCAATTGATATCGCTATACTTCTGATTCTCTTCCCTTGACTTGTAGTGTGACAGGAGCAGTCATCAAACCAGCCCTTTGCACACAGATTTAACCACATTGTCCCTGGCAATTCTTCATGCAGAAGTAATTCTTGTGCTAATGCTGCTAAGTGTGAGTTGGCCCCATTGATGATCATCTGTCATACATATATCCATAGCAAAGAAAAGAATTGAAATCCCACAGAATGTCAGGATTTTAATGAGACATTAAGTCGTAAGTTTACAACTTATGCTACATGTAAGTTGTAAATGATTTGTTCTTCCATAGCAAAGTAACGACAATGTTGAAATGCATATATCATTTTACATTAAGATGACATATGTATTTCAATGCTGCCATAACTTTTGCTATGGAAAAACAAACCATTTACAACTTACAAGCCATTGTGACTCACTTTGGGGGATCATGGGTCTAATGTGAAAAATTATAACCATGCCTTTTATTATCTTTATTCATAGATAGGAATATCTATGATTTGAATATCTCAGATCTCTAACTGAGTCAACTAACATTTTGACAATTGGAATCCACCGAAATATCTGTCAATCCAGCCCAATTATCTTAAATAAATATATCCCAACTGAGATGATAAGAAAAAACAGATAAGAATAAATAAGAAAGAAAAGGCCATAGTGTCAAGTAAATATACATCACTATACATGGTGCATAAACAGTCAAGCAAGACAAATTGATTACTTTCATAAGCAGCCAATAAAATGATTTCAAAATGGATTCAAAATGAGATTATTATTTAAATATTTTAAAAAGCAAGATCTTGTGCGGCATGCTTCTATTGGTCATTGTTACAAGTGAACTGAAATCTTAAAATGCAATTTGCTTTTGCTTTGAAACTGCTATATCTATTTAGGGAATAATGCCAGGCAAATAACTGCAATATTAACTTGGAGAATTCAACCTATTTAGGCACTAAACCAAATTTAGCAAAACATCAGTTAAATTTGTTCAATAAAGTGTACATTAGCATGTGTATATCATTTCTTCCAAGAAACAGAAAATGCCACAATCCAATAGCTAAAGCAGCATGTAAATATGTATTCAGCTCTGCTTGTAAGCTTTTTTTCTTCTTCTAATATTCAGGTAAAGTAAAAAGACAGGGCATGCATTATAGGCAAATCTCAATAGTCATTGCATCCTTAACATTTCTTCTGAAATGCCAAAAAAATCTATAAAGTTGTAGCTGTTTTTTAAAAGGTCATTTAGACACTGAGATCAATTATTTAAAGGAAACTAGAGTTCCTGTAGTAAGAACTACTTGCTGCTATTGTCAGGATGGTCTCAGGTCATTTAATTATCCAAGCTGGAGCAACATATGTTGTTTCCCATTCATCCAAATCATGCAAGTAGTAACCCTCCCTTTTCCCTCTGGTGGGAAATAAAGATTAATGATAAGTCATTAATTGACTACTAAGTCATCACCCCATTACAGCATATTAAACCTTCTGCCAGAGAGATCACTTTATGCAGCCTAATGGTAGGTGTGATCCAGCTATTGCCATTTTTTATATTTACATAAAACATCGGCACATTGAAGTTTAGAAATGAGAGGCTTTTATTTAATTCTTATTGAAAAAAAGGCCAGAGGTTCCCAACATTTTCCTTTATGCAAATGACTATGTCACCATCAAAGACTGTTGGAACCCCTTTATAAGACAACTATTAACCACTGGGGGGGAAACATGGCATGTTGCCTCTAAAGTGTGTCTGTAATATCCCAAATTTGAATTAAGATTATTTATCTATTTGTTTATTTTTTATCTATCTATCTATCTATCTATCTATCTATCTATCTATCTATCTATCTATCTATCTATCTATCTATCTATCTATCTATCTATCTATCTATCTATCTATCTATCTATCTATCTATCTATCTACCTACCTACCTACCTACCTACCTACCTACCTACCTACCTACCTATCTATCTTTTTATTTATCTGAATTTATTTGCCACCCATCTCATAGCAAATGACTCTGGGTAGCTTCCAGCATTAAAATTTTCCCTATAATGCATCCCATGTCACTTTCCTTTACCTGAGTATTAGAAAACATTTTTACCAGCAATGCTGAATATATGCTCCTCTGCCAATTGGATTGTGGCATTTTATATATATATATATATATTACCAAAGACCTACATATATATATATATATATATATTATTGGATTTTTATAGGGGTGGGAACATTACATCAAGGTGCTTAGGAAACAACGTGGAGATGGGTACATCAAACATCCAAAAGAAAAATCATAAATATATAGCTCAAATTAATTCATTATAAGTTCCCTCTCTATTTCCCTCATATCTTCTTCTTCTTGTGCCATATCCATTATCGGACGTTGGCGATCATGTTGGCGATCCTGTTTTTATCAGCAGCCGCATGAAAAAGTGCTGCTGAGTTTTGTCCAAACCAGTCCCTTAGATTTTGAAGCCATGATGTCCTTCTTCTGCCTGGACCTCGTTTGCCTTCAATCTTTCCCTGGAGGATTAAATGGAGTATGCCGTATTTTTCTGGGTGTCGCATCACATGTCCGAAATATTCTAACTTTCGTTTTTTAATTGTTTTGATGATTTCCCTTGGCTTTCCCAGGCAGCTTAAAACCTCCTCATTTCTGATCTTGTCCACCCAGCTTATACGTAACAGCCGCCTGTAAATCCACATTTCAAATGCTTCTAGTCTCTTCAGGTGGCCTTCTGTCAGAGACCAACTCTCTACTCCATAGAGCAGGATAGAAAAAATATAGCATATTTCCCTCATATACTATTACATATTCAAATTAATACATTTCTAAATAGAATTCAAGCAATCCTATCAACCATCAATCACGTTTCAGTTGTAAAGATCCAAATCCTGTTTTTAGGATTTACTAATTTACAGTTACCATATTCCAATTAGCCTTAAATAAACATATTATTAACACTTCGGGTATCCCTCATTTCCCTTTTCCCTAACATAATAATTATATCTAAAATGAATATATTATTCCCACAATAACATTCTTATATTTTATTCATTAATACCATTTCTTCTCTTGTCACCAATCCCTCTTATTCTCCTTCCATTACAAAATAATTATCTTATTTGAAATAAAAATATCAGTCCAAAAAATACATTTCTATCTGTTTTAAATATATATTCTATCAATCAATCTATATCTATAAAAAGTCTTTTTAACCCAATAGGTAAAGTTTACCCCTTCAGATAATTATCATATCTGAAACAAAATATTATTACAAAGGATATCCTCTTACAGAATTCACGTACTCCGTTAGTTGTTGAATCAGTCAAAATCTCTAAAGCCTTTTTAACCCATTGAATGAAATTTTAAAACACATTTTTAAATTTAACTCTAGGTTTCTTTCTTTGCCACACCGGTTTCCATAGTAAGGTTCCTACAAATCCCAATATTTGAAAAAAGGTATTTCTCAGCACTTCAGATTGGTCAAAGTTCTCTTCCCTTTCTTCTAGTGGCCTTTGAATGGTGTAGGCAGTTTTATTCCATGTTGTAATTACTAGTTGATTATCCACGTTATCACAATTTTCAGTAACTTGTATCTGGGTGTCAGTCTCTATTGGTTTTGACAATTCAGGCATCTCAATTAAAGTTATTCTTTGATCATCAGGCTTCTCCATAAATTGTATATGGGGTTGTGTAAAGTTGATTTGTTCAATGGTTTCCACAATTTCTCCCGGTATAAGTTCATGTTTAAGTTGTAAGTATGGTTTCTCTTTAGGTTGTATATGTTGCTCAAAGGCCTCTTTGGAGCCACTCTGCTCCCTCTCCACTGTTCTTCGGCCTATAACTTGATCCGTCAAAATTTGAGAGTAAGATTTCGTGTACTCCGTAGCTTCCAAGATTTTTTCCAGTATAAGCTCATAATCAAGCTGTGGGCAAAATTCTTCCATCTCAGTGGTGAAAGGGTCTTTTAATCTTTTAGTGAAGGCTATATTTAGTAAAAGTCAACAAATATTCACCTCCAATTCCTAGTAAACAAAATCACCACCCAGCTGTTTCAAGTTATCTCATCCTTTGAAGGTCAAAGCCATCCTCCAGCAAAAAAAATATACAGTTGCAGTAACACTTTTCATCACAAGATGTCCTCAGTAGGCTATAAAGTCTTTCTTTCCAAGTTAATAGATTTTTTGTTTTTCACATTGAACAAATAAAAAAAGAAAGTCCTCTCCAGGATAGTAAATAGCGTAGTTATAATAGTAATGATCAAAAGTAGAAATATTTTCAGGGTCCCTCAGTATTCCAAGAGTTGAATAGTCAATAAAAAATTAGCTGTTTTATTTTTTTCAGTTCCCAAAGCTGGTTTTCCCACAGTGTCAAAACGCTGCTCTCTCACAGCAGGGAAGTAATTCAAATTCAAAAGCTTTTTACAGGAGAGCAATTAGGGAAAGAGGGGGAAGGAAAGGTCTCACCCGGATTCTCCATGGGGATTCTTTGTGCTTAGCTGTTCTTCTGGCTTTCGGCTGGCGCTGCGAAATGATCGTCCATTTTACTGGGCGATCTTTTCTCCGACGGCCCTAAGGAGCTGGCTCGGACCGAGGAAGGAGCTGCTGCCCTTCCCCCATCGACGAGGGCCTCCTCAATGGTGGTCGCCCCTGCAGGGCGACTTTTCGACCCGATTAAGGGTCTACCGACGGAGGGAAAAACAGCCGATGGAGAGACGAGGCTCTCCATGCGACTGCATCTGCGGCGATCCGGAACTGGAAGCCGATTGTGGCATTTTTTGTTTCTTGGAAGACTGACCTTCCAAATTCATCAAATCTCACAAAATTTCAATGTTTCTATCTGAAGTCTTGCATATTAGGTGAATATATTTGCCAAAATTTAAAATAAAATGATCAGAGTCTTAGAAGTTTGGTAATAAGTTATAAATTTGGGTGAAGCAAGTTGGTTTAAACTTTTCAGAACAGGAAGCAGCAGTAATAGTGAAACTAATAAATGAGTGGAATATGAAAAAATACACAATTGTCACTTGGGAATGGAAGAACTGGTTCTGTATTCAGAATATGTGAAGGTTGTGCATGGATGCATGAGAACTGGAAAGCAATTAATCAAGATCAGACCACGTAGGGATTTGGAGGACCACAGCTAGAGATAAGAAAGTTACCACTGGACTGCCATGCAGCGAGTCACTTTGACCCAGCAACCTAATCAAATCAAATGTTGGCGTAGAAAGGAATGTAAGAGAGACCGTGTTGGCAACTAATAAAAGAACAGTCTAGTCTCTTGACTCTTTTCTTAGAAGTTGCATTCCAAATGACTGAATCTAAAGGTGTCATATATTTCCCTGCTTAAAATTGGTTAAACTTCTACTATTGTATAATGTACTAGACAACGCATGCCCCAGTGAATCATCATTTCAGAAATATTTCCTTACCTAAACAGAGAAAAAGAATGACCAAGGGTAGACAAACAAGGAATGGGAACAGAAGTGATTTCTGACTTCCTGCTGGTTTCCCCATTGAATTTCCTTGTGGGAATCTGGAAAGGAGCTTTGGAAATCTTCCTTCTTCTTCTTTTTCTTTCTTTCTTTCTTTTTCTTTTTCTTTCTTTCTTTCTTTCTCTTTCTTTCTTTTTCTTTCTCTTTCTTTCTTTTCTTTCTCTCTCTCTCCCTTCCTCCCTCCCTCCCTTCCTTCCCTTCCTTTCCTTTCCCTTCCCTTCCCTTTCCTTTTCAGCAGGCATATAACTGAATGCTAATGGGTGGAGAAAGAGCAAGGGATTGTGAGAATGTCATGAAACATTGAAAATGAATATCACATGACCACAGCAGCAGTAGCCAATAGCACCAAAGCATCACAGGTTTCCCAAATTTCATTCCCTTAGGAGTCATGAGTTCCAAATTTTGGTCACATTCTGTTAGTTAGCCTATTTAAGGTATTTTGGTATCTTGCCCTATGATGCACCAGTTCAAGAACATGACACTGTCATGAGCCATGAGATCACAGAAGCTCTCAGTTAATATCCTTTCATATTTTCCTGCTACCTTTTGCATGAAAGTATGTAGATTTATTTGCATCCAGCGGTTTTAGGAAAAAAAATCTTCTATTATAAATGTATACAGTAAGTTTTGCCTTTGCTGCATATTTATCAATTGTCATCTCTCTTGTATTGTTAGCAGATATTTTTCTAGGTCCTGTCCAGTCCACATGGTTCCATTTCTAGTGGTATATCCTCATATGGAAACTGTTGATGAAAACTATAATAAAGGCTCTTAAAGGGGAGAGTTCTAATTTACTGGGAATGAACCTCTCATATATATCACTACAGAATTAAAATAGGAATAATAGAAAAATGAATGTCGTTTTTATTGTATGCCTTCCAAAATGAATTCTATACCAAGTTAATGAATGAAGATTTCACTCACTGGCTGTTTGTCATGCATAGTTGGTCCAAATTGTTTACCTGTGAAAGGAAGAAAGGAACCAATGTGTTGAAAAGAAAATGGTACAGCTGTTTCAGAGATATTTAATATGCCCATTACCTGAGCTAGCACATTTATGGAAATGATTCCTGGTTCTGAAGCTTAATTCAAATGTATATGAAATAGAAGGAAAAGGGATTTAGGGTAACAGTCACAGAGCTGCAAATCTTAGAAATTAGAATAATTACCCCTCTTTTATTACAGAAGGATTTCCAAGTAAATCTCTCATTGCATAATTTCCTTCCACATTCACAGAACTTTAGTAGATACTGTGATCTTTCAAGTATTTTTTTAAATTGTATTTATTTACTTTATAGTTTGCCTTTCCTCCAGAGGATCAAGTCAGAATATCTGTAGGATATTCACCAGGAGGCTGGTGAAAAGAACTAAGTGGCCAAGGATAAACATAGTTGGGTTCTGAAACTGAATTTTCTCAGTCACTCCCAAACTATCCACTGTCACTAGCCATGAGATCACAGAAAGTCTCAATTAATACCCTTTCATGTTTTCCCACTACCTTTTGCATCTTTTTGCTTGCAAAAAGAAGCTGTAAAAGAGGGAAAGATAGAAGAGATTTATATTACATATTGATTGATAGCTTTAGAAACTTGAAACTTGCTTTGACTGATTTATCAAAAATCAGGGTTATTTTATTTTAATTTTTAATAAGTTTACTTAAGTTCTTAGTAAACACAGTAAAAAAGAACTCCTACAAACTAAACTGGAAGGAAAAAAAGTTCAGAAAGTGCATGGAAAAGAGAGAGATAAAAAAGTAGAAGAAAAAAAGGAAAGAAAAGAAGGAAGGAAAGAAAAGAAGGAAGGAAGGAAAGGAAGGAAGGAAAAAAGAAAGAAAGAAAGAAAGAAAGAAAGAAAGAAAGAAAGAAAGAAAGAAAGAAAGAAAGAAAGAAAGAAAGAAAGAAAGAAAGAAAGAAAGAAAGAAAGAAAGAAAGAGGGAGGGAGGGAGGGAGGGAGGGAGGGAGGGAGGGAAGGAAGGAAGGAAGGAAGGAAGGAAGGAAGGAAGGAAGGAAGGAAGGAAGGAAGGAAGGAAGGAAGGAAAGACAATAAAAATGTGATATCTAATCTTCATCACACTGAGCATAAGCTAATATAATAATTTTTGAATATAATAACTTTTAAATTTCCCTTTAAAATTACAAAAAAAAAAAACCAAAAACCCAAACCCTTTGCTTAAGTTTTATCTATGCATAGTTCACAAATCATTTTTTTCAATCTCCGTTCAATAAAAAGCCCATTAGGACTTACCAGAAATATCAGACAAATAATTTAGCCCTGATCAAATAGTCCAACTTTATATTTCTTCTTTTTGCTCTTCATAATCTTGACGTTTAAATCACTCCAATGACATTGCAAGATTTGATATTTCATCCGTCTTTGGTGTTCAAAAGGAGACCTCAAAGCTTTCACCACCATGCTTTGTAAATCCCATAAAGAGGTATCAGCCAGGATTTCTTGTCACAGCTGTTCCATGTTCAGATCCTTTTATTGATTTGTCTTCTGTATTCCCATTTTAGTAATCTCAGTTCTGTTGTCTTCCATGCCTTCTTTCAAAGATGCTTTTTCAAAGGCAACTGAACTGTTTTTTCCTTGAGGAAGAAGAACAAAATGTTTCACTTCTCATCCAAGAAGCTTCATGAGTTGTGATGGCGGGGGGGGGAGTTATGGAAGGATAGATAAGGACAGTTGGACTGGATGGTGAGGGATGGAAGGATTGTATTTATTTTCAGTCATCTGGTCATCAGAAAGAAATACAATCCTTCTATTCCCCCCCCCAATCATCTGGTCAGAACCTGTCCTTCCATTCCCCCCCCCCCCCGCCGCCATCACAACTGATAAGGTTTCTTGGATGAGAAATGAAACATTTTGTTTTCTTCCTCAAGGGAAAAAAAGAGTCTGGTTTCCTTTTGAAGAAAAAAGCACCTTTGAGACAACTATGACCTGAATATGTATAGCTGGTTTTAACTTTTGTTTGTCTCAAAGAATCCTTTGAAAAATGGACTGAAATATTGGCTAATATCTCTGAAATTATATGGATTTCAATGGATAAACTTTTGGAAGATATAATTTCAGAGATATTAGCCAATATTTCAGTCCATTTTTCAAAGGATTCTTTGAGACAAACAAAAGTTAAAACCAGCTTAGCCATTTTAACTCCCTTCTGCCTGGCCCTTTTGTTATCTTAAGTGTCCATTTGCAATCTTCATCATGCCTCAGTTCCAGATATGAGTTTAGTTGCATTTCAGCCATTTCCCATAAGTATATTATTTAATTTTATACTTGTTTTTAAAATCTTACAAGAAAAATAACCAATATTGCAAATCTTTTTTATCTCCTAGTCTATTTTTTTTGCTTCTTGCCACTTGTGTATTAATTTAAACCCTTAACTTTCTGTTTAAAATTGCTTAAATCCAAAGAACTAGTTACTAATTAGAATCAGAAGAAGGTAAACTTGAGCATGTGTCAAATTAAGTTCATCCTTTTGAAGGTCTCTCCTATCCATAAAGTGGTTAAATTGAACATTCCCAGATGTGATCAGAAAGTGAGTTTAGCTGGCTTAGTGTCCTTATGAAAGGCTCTGCTGTTGCTAAGAGCAAAGATATCATCTCCTCAGCAACTGGCACTCAAAACGGTGGGAAGCCACTGTTTTACCGTCCCCTCGTGAAGAGCTGCCATTCAGAGCATTTATGGGCAATCTCCCATTTTTCTCCTGTCTCTGAAAGAGATTCCAAAGAACTTATCCATTCATCTGTCCTTTGTTCTTCCTAACAGTTGTTGTCTTCACAGTTTGGAGTTGTCTTCAGTCATGATTCATCCACAATTCCAGCTCTGGGCTATTTTAGACTTGTGCCCTTCAAAAGAACTAGATTGATAATAGTGACTAGCCATTTGTAAAAGGTAAATCTATCAGTTTATGTTATTTTTTTAGATATAAGAAAGCAGCCATTTAATGCAGGCAATCTTGGAGCCGGTATTGTGCACTTCACAAATGTGAAATTGTTTGAAAGGTAAATAACAAATAATCCCATTAAATTTACTATGAACAGTCTAAAAGGGATGGAAAAGTTTACTCTTGAAAAAAAGTCATTCCCAAAACTCCTTATTTATTAATATAAGTTCCCAAATCTGTCTTTTCAAATATACTTCATCTAAGAGGTGGGACTTTCTATAGGCTAAACAGTTTCATACATCCAATAAGGCAATCCTTTCCCTTTCCTTCCTAAAGATTACTGTGCGATCATGAAGTTGTCCAAAAATCATTAAATACCTTGTTGTATTGCTATGTTTATCCTATATTTTATAGAAAAACTTCCTTTGTTTCACTATGGAAATATTTAGCTCCAAAGGATAGGATTTCTTGCTCATCCTAACTGGGGAATCATCGGCTTTCCCCAATTTAAACTGGTATCTAAAAAGCAATATCCAGCAACTATGCGAGAGAGAAAAAGAGACACAGAGATTTCTGAGAGCAAGATGACAGTCTGATTTTTATGCAATGTCGTTTCAACATAATGCAAAGAAATGATCCCATTGCCTTTTAATAAATCCATTCAGCTTTGAACATCGGCAAAAAGAGTATATCTGACAAAAGAACCCATTTGATTTCTATTGCTATATACAATTTCAGGAAGGAAATGCAGAAATAGTAAAGAACCATCGTGATAGTTAAAAAAACATCTTCTGTCTCTCTTTAAAGGCTTGTAGACCTTTTCCCGCTCTCTGTCTTCCCCAGTTCCTTTAGGAAGCCCCAAAATAGAAAGAAGAACCAAAGGGGGTGAAGCTAAATTTACAATATGTTCCTAAGCCCATGGGGGGGGGGGTTCCCTTCAGTTATACACAGAGGCACCCTGTGTACCTATGACAGACAAAGCACCAGGTTGTTTAGGCCTTGTTTCTTTTTGTAGTTTAAAAGCTCAGCACCAGAAAGATCTGACAGAGTCAGTAGCCCAACTGCAACTAGTCATAATGCACAAGCAATAGCAATAGCACTTAGACTTATATACTGCTTCACGGTGCTTTACAGCCTTCTCTAATGCAGTTTACAGAGCCAGCCTATTGCCCCCAACAATCTGGGTCCTCATTTTACTGACCTCGCAAGGATGGAAGCTGAGTCAACTTTGAGCCAGTGTGGATTGGACTGCTGGCAATCGGCAGAGTTTGCCTGCAATACTACATTCTAATCACTGCACCACCACAGCTCTCCATAAGAACTTGGACTCTCTTGTATTAAAGGGCCTCCTGGTTCTTGATTCCCACTGATATTATTCTTTAATTCTTACAGGCAAACCACTTTTATTTCTGATCACATCTGTTTCCAAATTACCAGTAGCCCGGCAGCTGTTTCCCAAATAGGCAATAATGAGCAATACCGTGGTCTGATGATTATTCTCTTGTTTCACCTGAACTCTGGGGGGAGAGGTAAAGATCTGAGCTGGTCTTTCCCCTTAAGACAAAACCAGTTCTGTATTTTTGTATTACTATCTCGTTTGACATCTACTCACTTCTCCATATCTCTGTCTGCTGTAGTCCAGGCAAAAAGGTAGTCCTTGACTTACAACAGTTTGTTTAGTGACCGTTAAAAATTACAACAGCACTGAAAAAAGTGACTTATGACCATTTTTCACACTTACAACTGTTGCAGCAGCCCCATGATCATGTGATCAAAATTCAGATGCTTGGCAACTGATTCATATTTATGACGGTTCAGCGTCCCGGGGACATGTGCTCAGCTTTTGAGATCTACTGATGAGCAAAGTTAATGGGGAAGCCAGATACACTTAACAACCATGTTATTAACTTAACAACTACAATCAGTCACAAGAAAGGTCATAAAATGGGGTGAAACTCACTTAACAAATATCTCACTTAGCAACATAAATTTTGGCCTCAGTTGTGGTCATTATTGAGGACTACCTGTAGTTCTGCAATTGTCTCCCAATTCTATGCTCCCAAATGTACTGGGAGTGCAAATTCCCAAACTCTCAGCCAGGATGGGAATCCTGGGAATTGTAGTCCCAACACACCTTGAGGGCACTAAGTTGGAAAGTGCTTAATTTATAGCAATGTAATACTTTTTCGTTATTCCTCTTGCAGATCTTCAGAGATCTAGCAGCCAATGATATTGCCTGACTTAGAATGATGCTGAAATGCTCCATGTCACTCCTGGGCAGAGATCCTGACTTGAAAAAAATGAAGCATATAAATTTTTCCTGTTCTTTTATTGTGCTGTACTAAAACATGTGCACAATACAATAGCCCATAACCTAGTGCGATGCTATTATATAGTAGCACTATAAACATTTGCTTCTGTTCAGTAATTTTTATGAAGTGTATCTTGACAATCTGATTTTTGAATGCAAGATCCTTTCGGGCACATCATCTTGTATTCGAGAAGTCTCCTCTCTGATGCTTAAAGGTATGTTTTGCTTACATTTCCAATTTGATATTTATAATGGTGTCACTCACCTTTGGCACCATAGAACAGAGTACAAATAATAGCTTATTTCACAGTTATTCACACAACACTAACACTAACACTGACAGTGGAAAATTACCAGTTGGATTCCAGGGAGCATTAGAAGGTCAAGCAGTTTAATGTTGAACACCATATTTTGCCACGTAGATATTAATTTTTCTTGTGAACATTATGAGAAAGAACTTCTCCCCCCCAAAAAAAAATACATGTCAAGGTTTTCACTCTCCCTTGAGTGCTATGTTACTTTCTTCTAACTAATGACAAAATTGGATCTTTCCTTGTTTGGTGTGTAAGGTGAGACACAACTCTCCTTCAACTTTCAGCTTTAATCCTTGATTTTTCAACCAGATTGTGCTTCTGTCTCTCTCAGCTGGTAAAGACAAATGTGAGGGGTCCTTGGTGCTCTCTGAACTTGCTTGTTTTCTTGCAGATGTTTCATTACCTGACTAGGTAACATCATCAGTGCTAGCTGAGGATTGCCTACAGGCAAATTTCTCCCATTTGTGTGCTGTCTGAAGCATTTGATGCCCATATGTGGCACCAATAGAAGAGAGTATTTATAGCTCAGGGTTGAACTGTGGAGTCCTTGGTGCTCTCTGAGCTTGGTTGTTTTCTTGCAAACATTTCATTACCTGACTAGGTAACATCATCAGTGCTAGGCAATGACACTGATAAGGACAAATGTCTCTTCTCTTAGTGGAAGGCAAGATATTCTGATCAAAATCCTGGAAGGGGGAAAGCTCCAAGTCCATTGCCTTCAATCCCTCTGTAGATTTTTAGTTTCTTGCTGATTTACTAGATTTACTAGATCTTATAGCTTGAGATTTACTAGATCTCATCCTTTTTCCTACAATTTCAGTGCCAGAAATGACCTGGTTCTTATGGCATAGCCAGTGGTGCGATTCAGCCGGTTTGCACCGGTTCAACAGAACCAATACCTAATTTTTTGTTGAGTTCGGCGAACCGGTTACGATAAATCTGTGGTTTCCAGAACACGTCTGGTTTTCGTTCAACTTCCTTCAAGGTGGGGAAAAAAAAACCTCCCCAAAAGTCCAAGAGAGGAGCGATGGAAACCAAATGCAGATGCAGCACCTTTGATCATGTCTGTCAGGTCCCAAACGGTTCCCTATTTTACTTACCTTCCTTCTATCCCTCCAACTTTGGGACCTGCCATTCTGTTGGGGGAGGGGGGAGCCCAGCGTTAATTGCATGTTTGTATTTGTTCGCCAGTTCTGTTTCCTTTTCCTGATTATAATAATAATAATAATAATAAAGTTGGAAGGGACCTTGGAGGTCATCGAGTCCAACCCCCTGCTCAGGCAGGAAACCCTATACCATTTCAGACAAAATTGCCATGGGGAGGGGTGTGATAGCTCTCCAAAGACGATTGTGACGAGCCAGATGCCAGCAAAGCCAATAAATTGCATGCCAAGAGCAACGGCTGATCACCCCGAGATACCAGCTGATTGGATGCAATCCAAATCCCCGAGCGGCTTTGGTGGGAGGGGTTTTTGGCTTGGGTGACTATACGGTGTTAACAAACTTTTACCTCAGACCTCGCCTTGATCCCCCACTGTTACTGATCCCCAAATAAAAGAATCCTGTTTGAAGCAGTGGTTGCCTCAAGAGTTTGAATTCTTGGGAGAACAGCTGAAGTGGGTCATTACAACGTCACTCAGGCAAAAACTATGTGGTTCTTTCCAGAGGTAATTTCAGGAATAGACACTTCATCTCTCTAGTTTTCCGATTGGTGAATATGGGAAAGGGGGAGAGGCCACCAAGTATTAGCTGGGGTTGTGGCTCTGGAACTCTTTCCTGTCTAGATATATAGAGTGCAACTAATGATGAGCGGGAAAGCTCTTAAAGGGTTCTGTTCTGAGAACCGGTTGTTAAATTATTTGAATCCCACCACTGGGCATAGCTGTCCGATTCTCAATAAATTTCCCTACCCAGTTACCTACCTGAATAAAAGCTTATGTAAGGCAGAATAAAGAAGCACTGTGGTTATATGTGAAAATAAACCTTTTGTCCCCATAGATATATACATAAATGGCTAATCCAATTTAGATGTATTCATTGTTCTCTGAACATTTTAGTTTGGCTCATATGATTTTGTGAAAGTGTACAAATCCAAAAGATGGGGAAGAATAACCTAGATAGGCCCAAATTGTTAGAACTCCAATTTATAAGGCAAGTGTTGATTGTATTAGACCCATCAGGGATAAAGCAGAGAACAAGAAATGTTGATGCATTTGAAAAACAGACATCTTAAAACACTCAGGCAAGGCTTAGCCCTACAAAATTCTTCACTTGCTGATCTTAATAGCTATATCTATAGAGATATTTTGTTAAACATTTGTCTGTCTTCATTTTTTTTCCCCTGCATGCTGTTTTTGCCAATGCTTAATATACACTTGGTTGAATGAGCTTCAGATGGGCGATCACAGTGTTACCGTAAAAATGTTTTTTTCTTCACAAAGTTTATGAAATCTTTGCTATTGATCTTCAGTCCAAAGACTTTCTGGTAGATCAAGCAAACCATCTCACCTCTCTTGCAGAAGCCAACTTTTACTTTAGGTTACATTAGCAATAAGAACACTATGTGATCAACTGGATTTTTTTTTTTAATTCCCCTGTATTCATCTTGGGGGGAAAAGCTGATAATTTATTATAGACTTTCATTTTTACTGATCTTTTGACATAGGACATTATTTTATTTATTTAAATTTGTTATAGTTACCCAACTCCAATGAACTCCACAGTTAATTATTATTTTCTATATAATATACAGGCAGTCCTCGACTTACAACAGTTCATTTAGTGACCATTTGAAGTTACAACGGGATTGAAAAAAGTGACTTATGTCTGTTTTTCACACTTACGACTGTTGCAGCATCCCCATGGTCACATGATCAAAATTCAGATGCTTGGGTACCGACTCATATTTACGATGGCTGCAGTGTCCCAGGGTCACGTGATCATCTTTTGTGAACTTCTAACAAGCAAAGTCAATGGGGAAGCCAGATTCACCTGACAACAGTGTTACTAATTTAACCACTTCAGTGATTTACTTAACAACTGTGCCAAGAAAAACCGTAAAATGGGGCAAAGCTCACTTAACAAAGGTTTCACTTAACAACAGAAATGTTGGGCTCAATCGTGGTCGTAAGTCGAGGATTACCTGTCTGTCCAGTTTTCATTTGCTCATACAATGGTCCAAAGTTCTTTTTTTGTTTGTTTGTTTGCTTGTTTTCCCTTCAAAAACAGAAAAGATTGCTATTTTTGGAGGAGTATGATTTTATTCATTTTTTTAATTAAAGGTGGAAGCTTATGCTGTAAGTCAAGATGAGATTGGAATTCAAAGCATAAATGTTTGCGCTCAATGCTACAAAGAGATATGTTGGGAATAATTAATGCATGATGTGCTGAATTGGTTTTATAGCAGTGCCTTGTTTGAATGATTCTTGGGACCAACATAAAGTCTTTACAGATTTCAATAAATGCTTGATCTCTTTGAGATTAATAGGCAGGGTCACTTTGTATTCACACAGCTGATTGATGAATTTAGAACATCTGCTGTGTTGTGTTTCCAAATTTTGAGTTTGGTCCCAATGGCCAGTGAGAGCTTCAGGACAATTTTTATTTTTCCAAAATCAGTTTTAAATTCGCCAATTTCATACTGCTTTGACTTTGTTTGCTAGTTGTTGTTGTTGTTGTTGTTTTCAGTTTACTTCTTGTATTAATAATGTATGAAAAAAAGAGATATAAGTAGTGGTGCAATTAAAGGGAAGAAGTTAGGTAATATTGAGCTGCAATATTCATAATAGTGAATATAATGTGGAGGATTAAAAACCCTTCTGGTGGGAGAATCAGTGCAACTTTTCAATTATTCAATGCCATGTCAGTTAGAAAACCAAGAATAAAAGAACATATCCAGAATTAATTGTGGAGGAAGCAGATTGGTTGTAAAATATAATGAGAATGGAAAAGGGATATGGTGGAAAAGTCAGTGGCAGCATCCATTTAGGGTCCATTCTCACTTGTCTGTGCCCAAGGAGCTTTTGGCTGTTGCTATTAAAGTACTCGGAAGGGCTGCCCTGGCAAATCCTTTTTAATTTGGCATTTGCTTCAAATCTAGCACATTCTGCTCATTTGGGAAAGTCTGCTATGAAAGTAAGCAATCTCTCAGATTATTCAGTGTTGATTCTTCTTTCTTCTCAGCAATGTTTTCCTGCTTTCTCCAGGCTGATGCTACTCAGCATTAGTGAGTTATGAAGTTCTACTTCTCTTCTCTCCCTCCTGGTTTTTTAGTGACCGGAAACCAAGAACAACCCCCACAACCATCAGCATATCTACATGTGCCCAGGTGCTGGTGATGGGTTTGTTTGCTCTGCTCTCCTCAGACCACCACTGATGCCCTCTGGTTATTTGGTTGCTTCTCATCTACAAGACTCTTGGCTTTGTCCTACATATAGTCATAACTGCACCATTGACTTGGACCCAGGTTCAAGATATCAGCAGAAGTAGCTGAGATAAAGCAATCACTAGTCGGGACCAGTCCAACTTTACTAATCTAAAGAAACCCAAAAGTATCTCAGCATCAAGAAAATCGAATGGTGATGAATGAACCAATGGCTTTCTTGGATTTTCCAAGGGAAATAGTCAAGTATTTAGCAATAAATCCAGCAAGCCAGCATGGATAGTTTAGGTGGGTTGTTGTTTTTTTTAGCCAGAATTATACTCTACCAGAAAGCACAAGAAACAGTATTCACTTGTCTAGTTGCAGCAAAATAATTTCTATTTAATTAAATAGATCTCCATATCAAATATCATAAATAACCTTTTCGTGATAGGTTTTCTTTTCTCAGGGATTGCCAATCACTCCATATTCTCCTGAAAACTTTAGATAACCAACTCAATATCTCATAAAGGCATCTGCAAACTTTTATTCCCTTGGATAAATGCCTGGGCTTAATGATTCCCTGCTCCCGTATGTTTGTCAACGAGCAATACTTCATACTGATATGTCCATTTTCAGGATCCCAAATCCTCCTAGATTAATAGCCCTGTTCATATGCTGCATAATCTATCATTCCACAGCCAGGCTGCTCCTTGGCACACGCTGCTGCATTTGAAGCGTACCTCCCTGTATGAACATGCAATGCCAGTTTGCTTTCTGCTGGCCCATTCATGGATGGTGATTACCTTATTGTTAGCCATGCATTGTTTTTTCAGTCCATCTGTCCTATGAGCTTCAAGTACAAAGCAGCTGGCAGCTTTAATTTCAACCTAATAGTCTCTTTAAGCATCTCATGCTTCATACTAGGTCCCACACATGCACGGGTGCTGCAATTCTTCTATACAGTATTCCAATAGTAGCATTAATGTCCAATCTGTGTTTTATGGCATTGCATAACAATGTTCTAATTGCCCATCAATACAGATCATTAGTATGTGGCGAGTTTTCGGTGCTCAGGGTCTTTAAATGATATGGTGCCATAGGTGATTTCATTGCATTTGTCTTTTCGGTTCAGTTTAATTTTGCTAGTTCATATTTGTGCAGCAGAATAGTACATGTGTATTCAAATTTGCAGAAAGACATTGGATTTAACTTTGTACAATGTAGAAGTTATGTCAGCTATTTTTCCCTGTTGAAGTCACTGAAACCTCTGGCTTAAACGTTTGCATGCAGCGATACACAGACAGATAGAACAAAGCTTTGTGCCATAAATGGAGATTATTCTGGTACAAGAAAATGGTCAGCTACAAAGATAGACAGGATTCCTATATCTATAAGCCTTCCTCTGAAAATTCATAACTGAAATATATTTGATCTCTCAGAAAATGGTTTGTATTAGAGAAAGAACAACTTGAGATGATACTAGCTTCAAGGATATATATGACTTACTCTTCAAACAATGTCATGTAGGTTTCATGAGTCATTTTTTATTTTCTCTTATTATTATTTGCTGAGTGTGACATCATATTATTCTCTTATTTTCTCTTATTATTATTAGCTGAGTGTGACATTATATTATTATGGAGTCCAGAATTATTATAAAGTTTAACTCAATATCTTGACTTTCTGATAGTTCTTAATACTATGTTCTGTTATTGTGAGCAGTGTGAAAAAGAGGCAATAGCTTGTGATATAGAATATATGTATTCTACTTTTGCCTGTGATATGCAGTGTTTGCATAATGTCGAGTGTTTTTTTATAATATCTATAAACAAATAATTAAAACCTAATAATTTAGTCCTGGTCAGCAAAAATCCATTAAGGCCTATCAGAGATAACAACATACCTATTTTAACATTGATCAAACAAACCAATTCTATATTCCTTCCTTTTATTTTTAAAAAATCTTCATCTTTAATCTCTTTAAATACTATCTTAGAATTGATTTCTTTTCATTTTTTTATCTCTTTTCACAAAAACCTTCAAAACTTTAACAAGACTCTTTTGCAAATCCAGTGCAAGAAAGCTGTCCAAGTCACTCTCTTGGTTTGTTATTTGTATATCTCTTTTAATTATTAAGTCATCAGCTGATTTCAGTATATCCGGTATAGCATTTTTTTTACCACATCATTCTTATAGCTTGTCATTTTTAAACCTATTTTCAGATCAGTTTCAATCTTGTTTGAAAATACTTGTTCCTCTTCCATAATATTGTTTAAACCCAATATATCTATAATACCAGATACACTGAAAATTAATTTCTTCATCAATTGTCCAAATCTCCTTCGATATATCCATTTTGCTCCATTTTGTATTAGTCAAATGTAACTGTTCTTCTCCTTTAGTTGTGATCTTTAGTTTTTTTTGTTCCCTTTAATGTCCAATCTTCAAAGTCCCATGCTATCATGTTTTTTTAAGACTTCAAGGATTATTTTCTTCATCTCCCAAAACTCTCCTGCGGGAGACTGCTGCTTGTGGTCTCCTTGTGAGAAGCAACTGTCTGGAGTACTTGTGGCCAATCTCAAGTTCCATCCTTGTCCAGAGAGGAATTATGAAGAGCTGGACTACTGATCCATCTGCCTACTATGGTCATCAGTTCTGCTTTTAACAGTACTATTTTTAGTTCACCATTTCTTCCCTGGAAGTCCCAATCTGTACAGTAAGAGCAATTATATGTTTCTAACTCCACACAGTAATTAAAAAAAAATCAGTGTCACTGATACCTATTGCCAATCTATTTTTCCTCAATATTTTGCCCCTAGTTACCTCTTAGTGTTTTCTTTCTGCTAATACTAATATTTTTATAATCAGTGTGACTGAAGCTAAAGCAATTATACTTGTAGATTTTGTAACTAAAACAAACAGAGCAATTATATGCTAAGTTTTACATAATTTGCTCCCTGTTTTTTAAGGGGTAAATGCATAAAAAGAAAACAAATATTGCATATACTTCCATTTTTCTTGTCCTCCTAAAAAGAAACAAAGCAAAAGGAAAACTACCTTTCCCTTAAGATTTCAAATTTTGTAAACTTCATAAAAAACTGTTAAAAGTCAAATGTTTGAAATGACAGACCCTGCCCCAGGCAGCAAGTTAATTTGGTACATTAACCCAGGTTTTAGGAAGATTTTTTTTTCTTGCAAGGATCAAACCAGTGGAAAAGATTTCTTCATAACACAGCTTCAGATAAAATTTCTACATTTGCAGTGTTTTACATGTGTAAAGAATTATGAATCATAATAGGGGCAGAGCATAAAATTTTGCTGATGATATTTGTATAAATAAATTAGGCATTTTATTTTTAATTTATGTTATTAATACATGTTTGTTTTCCTCCTGGATTATCTATATACTCAGTGCTATTAAAACACAATAATAAATTAGAAGAGATTAAGGATTGGAACTTTAGCTTCTGTTTAACTTTGCACAAGAATTTCCACCAGGTTTTCTCAGATCAGTACAATTGAATTCATCCCTGTGTTAATATGAAAGAAGATATAAACAGTTGTATTTGGGGGGAAATAAATGTGGTTAAAAGAATTTAACTCGTAAATTATTTTACCCTTTCAGATGTAAATGTTATGTTTATTCCGCCACATGATTCCAAACATTTTTACAGAACATTGAAGGACTTTCTTTGGAAAGAACATTTGATAAGCTTTTCATTGTACAAACCAAATGATTTTACAAGAAAGATGAATTTATCTTTCATACGTTTAGGTTTATTCCTGGGCATTTATTCTATTGCCTAGTGTCTGGATTAAGGTATTTCAGAATTCAGTGCTTTCTGGGGTTTAGTTGAAGAATAACTGTGGCACATATTTGTATTTCTCTTTATATGGGATTAGTTTCATCATTTGCACTTGATGCATGATATACATAGAAAACATTAAGTCACAGATATAATGAAAAGGGTAAACAGATGCTAGCATCTTAATGTTGCTATAACTCAATCCAAGGAAACAATTTTACAGAATTAAGAAAATAAACTGGATTTATTTCACAATAGTTCTTGGCACCATCATAGCTGATATTTGGAAGATATTCCCTTGAGATCTATTTCTCTAGACTTTCCTTCTATTCAATGAGATATTCAAACTTGAGATTTTGCCTTGCATTCATCCTGAGATCACTGAGATTACACCTAATCTCCTTTTACCATTCTCCTGAAAGGATCTCTCCTCAGTCAGTTCCGTGCTGTCCTGCCCTTCCAGTTAAGGTCATTGGCCTCTGGGCATCAAACCATTGACAGTCCTGATGGAGGACCTGCACTTTTTGGAATAGTCCAAAATTTAATGAGTGAGACCAATACAAACACTGAGTTTCTGCTATGTATTCTGACACTTATTCATGCTTTATATGAGACATGTCAAACACAAGGCCCGGGGGCCGGATGCGGCCCGCGAAGTGGTTTCATGTGGCCCATGAAGCCATCCTAGAAACAGTGAAGGAATGGCCCCCGCTGCCTTGGCCCTGGCCCAGGCTGGCCGGGAGCCAATGTACAATTTTGTGGCGGCCATCTATGCTGAAACGCATTCAGTCTTAGCTCCACAAGGCCGTCTGGAAACAGCGAGGAACCAGCCCCTGCTGCATCGGCCCCGCCCTCTGGGTGCATGCTGGGGAGGCTCCAGTGGACCATGCCTTGGCACTTGCCCTGGTCCCACTCCCTTCTGCCAGAGACTCTCAGATCTGTCCCACTCCTGCCCAGGCCCCCACAGGCACCCTTGACATGAACGATGTAGAGCTGGCCATGCCCACCCAGTAGGCCACACCCACTCCATCCCCACCCAGCCCGCCCGAGGGCAACCGCAATGCTGATGCGGCCCTCAATGAAATTGAGTTTGACACCCCTGCTTTATATCAATCATTATATACAAGATTACTTTCTCATCCTGAAGACTCTTGTCTCCTTCAGGACACTTGTATGAATTTTATCCAAATTCCAAGCGAGCTTGGACTTCTGCCCAAAAATCACTGGCTTCCCCTTGGTAAGTTAGGCTGCATCTGCTAAAGTCACTGTCATTGAATGGAAACTACCTAATATCTCTAACAGAGTTTCTACAGATCTCTCTGAACCTACAGTTATCCCCTTGAAGCCTCTTTGATCCATTCAACATTCTTTTGAACATCATCACCTAATATTGTTTCGGGAACCGAGTGCCTCTGTTCAGAAGGTTATTTCTACAGCAAAATAATTGACAGAGTGGCACAATAGGTGGCCTTGAAGTTTGCAGACTTTTCAAATTATAGACAAGCCATGTACTGCTTCATTAAGTCTTTACTCCAATACATCTAGTCTTTGCTGAAAACACAGAGACATTGAGCCATTCCAATGCCTCACAGCATTAAGAATTTTCATAGATTAAAGAGGGATCACCTGTCATTAAGCACTGAAGGGAAATTCTCCTGACCTACCTTTCTGTAATGTGTTTTCTAAAGAGAGGCCTAGAAAAAAGGAATAGATCTGCAAAGTTTATCTCCTTCAGCCACAACTTCAACTATAATTTATGATTTTTCAGCTGACTACTTCTCTGGAGAATGCTGACTACTGTAGCCTACAGTACACTGACAAGCTTATAACATCTAGTGGCCAAAAACAATCTCCAAAATGGTGTCTTCTGAGATTTACAGAAGTACATCTTTTCCCCAGAAGCAGGGGGCTTCTTGCTCTAACTTGGGATTACACTCATACATATTTCCAGGCTATCACAACCTACCAATATAGACCTAGTGACAGCCTTATCTGTGAAAAACATTCCTACCTCCTTTTTGCAGGTGCTTGTTCCTGGTTGTTTCCTTCTCACAGTACTTTTACTGCAGCTTTTAGTGATCTTCAGAGAGAGAAAATTTAAAAATCCAAAATTTCAATCCTTTTATCTCAGGAGCAAAGCCACTGTTACAAGAGAACAAGACAGGGATATTAATTAATTCTCTAAGCGTTGAAAGTGGTCTTACATTTTTCTTCACCCTACAAAAAGTGTCCCTTGGAATCTGCCAGGAATTTGTTGCATGTTCCCCACTGATAAAGCCTAACTCCACCTCAAAGCAGGTTCAAAAGCTATTCTCGATCCTTTTAGTGCTGAGATGGGCAGCTTTTATAAATCTAAATTATATATTATAAAAAAAGAGTCTGGTTCAACTTTTTTGGCCCATCTACGGGATTCAAACGTTGATCTTTTTCTTCTTGCTCCTATATTTAGTCAATTTAAACTAATTCATTAACTGTACAAACCAAAATTAAGTAACCACAACTTCCTTATTTGGGGAGTTTCAGATTTGCCACAAACTTGATAAACAAGTATACAATTTATATAAATGTGGCCTGCAATGCCGTACATCTTAACTAAACCTGAACTAATGTTCAAATCCTCCTTGCTCTTTCTTTATAGCCAAGGAATAACTAACACAGCATGATCAATAGCACTCCTAAACAAGTGTGTGGCTAAGCTATGCATATTTTTTTTATTTAAACATCTATCACTTAACTATTTTATACAAGAGACATCAACATTTATCTACACATATGAATAAGAAAGAAAATTGGGTAGTCTTGGTTGCACTTTATAATATTCAAGGAGTCTCCCCCTTTCACTAAGAATGGAGGTGGGAAAATGAAGGCAAGAATAATAGAAAGTATTGATTTAAAAGATGCCTACTTTCTACTATTCTTGCCTTCATTTTATAACAATTTAATGCTTTACCATTTGTCCTTTCTATAACTCAAAGAGCTTTTTCTAAAGTATGGCACCTACCTTCATATTTCTCACCTCCATTCTTAGCGAGATGGTGCTTTTCTAGTTGTGTATTCTCTTGTCACACTATCTAGCCATATACAGTAGCTCAACTTCTTCTGCAGCACCTCAACCCAAGTCAACTTTAAGAAATCTTCCTGTCTTCCTTTGCAGGTTATCCATTGATAGAAAATGTTATGTATCAACAAAACATTCTCCCTACTTAAAGTTAGAGGTCACATTCTCTTTCTACCTTACTCCTTCATAATATATCTTTACCACTGATACATCCATTCCCAGTCAGGGAGCTCATCTGCAAGGCTTCTGTACCAGAGGTGTTTGGGCCACACATGAAATATTGCCACACATTAACTACTCAAGCTACTCCTAATTTGGAAAGCATTCTGGCCCTTTCAAAGCCATGTCTACAACCAGATCGAGCTGGTTTATCAAATCTGGTACATAAACCAACACGATGATTGTTAAAATGTCCTTACTTTTTTTTGTTATATCTTCTGTTACAAATTTGGCACTGATGTGTTCACCACTCCATTTTAATCCTGTTAGTCCCTATGCCTAGAAGCAGCAACATAATGGAGTTGGCAACCAAGGTTACTTGTGGGACTATTTCCTCCCCACTTCCTTCAGTATAGAGTGAATCCTTGAGTCTTCCTTGAGTCTCTTTTCTGGAGAGAATAGGACAACATGCCACAGCTGGGTCAGAGGGTTGGCATGGCCAGGTCAGTGTGAGGGACAACTTGCTGCTGCAGGACAATTTGGACAAAGCAGGGAGGTGAAGAGGCACTTCCCTCCCACCAGAAGAAACATCTGCCCCACCCTGGCCAATGGGACATGGGAACGGGGACAGTGCTTCATCCTTGAATTATCCTGTGGTGGCGATTCCCCCCCCCCCCACAAGCATCCCATCAGCCAGGGTTGGTGTTTATTCTGGGGGGAAGTGCTCTTCCGCTCCCTACTTTGTCCTTGAATTATCCTGCGGTGGCGATTTCTTGTCCCGCAAGCATCTGGTCGACCAAGGCTAAAGTTTCTTCTGGTGAGGGGGGAAGTGCTTCTTCCCCTCCCCACTTCATCCACAAATTATCCTGTGACAGTGATTCCCCTCCCTGCAAGTTTCAGCCAGGGCTGATGTTTCTTCTGGTGGGGAGGGTAAGTGCTTCTCCTCCCCGCTTAGGACAAATTGTCTTGCCACGCTGAGTTGTCCTCATGTCCAGTTGGCCTGGGTGACTTGTCCCAGGTCCAGTTGGCCAGGCTAACCCAGTCCACTGGCCTGGCCATGATGAGTTGCCCTAGATCGCTTTTCTGGATGCTTGTTAAGGGCTGTCCATTTTCTTCTCTGCTGTAGTACCCAGTTCCTCCTCAACAGAAAAGATCCTTTTCCTTCATTCTCACTTTACGGGATATTATTTTCTTCAACTTTCACTGGGTCTTGCCTGTAGGAGACACCCTCGGAGCTCCTGCCAATTTCTAAGCATAGGCATAAGTTGGAAGTCTTTCTCCTTGCTTCAGGGTGGGGGGAAAAAGGCATTGGAAGACAACCAGGATCCTGCAAGATCATGTGCAAGGATTCAAGGAATCTGACTGAAAGAGCCAGAACTACGCAGCTTTCCACTTATTTATTTACTTACTTAGCAAACAGAAATAAGCAGATTTAATTTCAGGATACTCCATTTCCATTTTCTAATTGTTTTGTATTCTTCATTAAATAATTTCCCACTTTTTTCCACCAAGCACAGTTTGACACAGCCTAAAGTATTTTTTTTTAAAAAAAAAATCCCCTGTAGACTCGTTTCTAGCTCTAAGTTGTTTAAAATATGAATCATTTAGAAAGTCATAAGATTCACTTATGGTACTCTCTATTTGCTAAATACTAGAGCTATTTCTATCTAAAGTTAAGAAAGAATTTATGATTACCTTGGCCGGCTTCTCTCCATCAATCAGACTAGCAACTTTGCTTCTGCTGTCTATTCTTCTGCAAGTTTACACCATACAAAATTAAGAATATGTGGTCTTCCCCAAGGTAGACGTTCTAAAGTGTTCAGCTTAACATTTAAATCAATATGGCTACAATGTACCTACATTTAATTCAAATCTATCTCTAGAGAAGTGGTAGATCAATTGCCTGGAGTGAAGTTCAAGAGTCTGCCCTGAGAAACAACCTTAATATTACTTCATCAGAAAATATATTGATTTTCATTTTCTGTATAAGGAAAGAGAGAGAGAAAGGTTTAAAACTCACTTGGACATTTCTTTTGCACAGAACATGATTATTTCATTGTGGCTTTCCTCCACAGTGATGGCCTCCGACGTAGTAGAGTTAGAACCATAACTTTTCCCTTGATAAACTGCAATATTTGAATCCTGCGTGTCAAATATTTTTTGGAAATGTAAACAATCTGAAGGGACCTTTTGTGACCACACGGACATGTAAAAAAGCTATATATTGGAATCAGATAGGTATTTTAATTCAGAGAATTTTTAAATTGAATGTGCAATGGAAGCCAGAGGTTTTTCTTTGAGGCTTGATGGACAAACACATTGGTGAAAAAACGTGGAATTTTGTTTTTATGTATGACAACAACAGCAACCCTTCAGTATGTGCAGAGATGGAAGGACTCGCATATATAAACAATGGAAGAAGGGATGGTGAAGTTAATGGCGTTGGCAAAATTGGCAAAATCAACTGCTTTGATTAAGGAAAAAATCTTTATTTAGCTTCATTTCTACCTGGAAACCACTCTTGGGTTTTGTTGTTTTTAATGAAACTGCCAAAAAATGAGATTTTAACCTTTGGGCTCTGATTATTAGATATTTTTGATAGAAATACCATTTGTTCTAGTTCAAAGGGTCACTGATATGTAGGTTTTATCTGTATAAAAGAAAGATGGAAGTTTCTTTTTTTTTCTTCTATAGCAGGGGTCTTCAAACTTGGCCCTTTTATGACTTGTGGACTTCAACTCCTAGAATTCGTCAGCCAGCATGCCTGGCTGAGGAATTCTGGGAGTTGAAGTCCACAAGTCATAAAAGGGCCAAGTTTGAAGACCCCTGTTCTATAGCTTTGTTGTTGCTTGCCCTCCCTGATTTTGTTTCTGTTATCCCTTTCCCCCTTTTTAATTATTTTTCTTTGCTTATATATATTTTTATCTTATATTTTATATAAATTATAAAATTATATATAATTTAATAACTTTTTGAAAAATCCCTCCCCAACCAAAAAAAAAAAAGAGCCAACTCCCAGCCCATGTAAAAAAACCTCTGAAGACTCTCCATCTAAAGACCTTCTCACACTTCAGCCAAAAGTACAGGTGGTCCTCGACCTACAGCCACAGCTGAGCCCCAAAATTTCAGCTGCTAAGCGAGACAATTGTCAAGTAAGTTTTGCCCCATTTTATAACCTTCCTTACCGCAGTTGTTAAGTGGATTGCTGCAGTTGTTAAATTAGTAACTCGGTTGTTAAGTGAATCTGGCTTCCACGTTGACATTTGCTTGTCAGAAGGTCACAAAAGGAGATCACATGACCCCCCCCCCAGGACACTGCGACCGTCATAAATATGAACCAATTGCCAAGTATCCGAATTTTTATCATGTGACAGTGGGGATGCTGCAGTGGTCATAAGTGTGAAAAGATGTCATAAGTCCTTTTTTCAATGCCATTGTAACTTCGAAAGGTCACTAAAGAAATGGTTGTAAGTCAAGGACTACCTGTATAAGCTGGTTAAGCATTGATGAGCTTTTGGGCAGATAGGCCATGATTTAGTTTTCCTTTGTTCTGATATTTAGCCACTTCAGCAGAACCGGTAGCTAATTTTTTGTTGCCCAGTCCCAGAATGGACTTCTGGAAGCGGCATCCACACAGAGAACCGGTTGTTCAATATTTGAATCCCACCACTGCCTGGCTGCATTCTTCAGAGACAGAGACAGGTGCTTTGTGCTATACCTCTTGGCAGCTCACAGGTATGCTCCAAAGCAGCTCACTCTGCGTCTGAAGACGCCAGCCCCAGTGGCCAGCTAAATGTCAAGGAAAGGAAAAGTAGACTATGGCCATTCTGTCCCAAAGCTCATCACTGCTTCATCGATGCCAGGCATCAAAGCCTGTACGTATAAACTGAGCAGATAAACTGGTCAGTTTATCTTATCTATAAGGCTCAAAATTATTCCCATTCCTGCTCCTTTTTAAAGAAGTTCTGGCTTCTCACCATTACCCAATGAAAAGTTCTTAGAAATGTGAAAACTGATGAGAGAGAGAGAATAGATAAATGAGAGAGGGGGGGAGGGAGGGAGGGAGGGAGGGAGGGACGGAGAGGGAGAGGGAGAGATTTCTGTAACTTATATGCTGCTCAGTTCCAAAAAAGCTCTGTTTGGCACAATGATATAAACATAAATTTACTTATTCTTCTAAGTAGAAAAGTGGAAACTTTTAGGCGAGTATTCCTTGTAGAACATTGTTCAGAAGTATTGTATTAGTATTTAATACAATATGAATCCGTAGCAGTACTGTCAAATGTTAAGTAATACAGCAGTGTCAGGGAAGCAACAACATTCTATTAAGCCCCCAATCCCTCTTGACAGCTATATTTCACTCTTCTCATAATCCTCGGAGACAGCCTCTCTGAGTGATTTTCCTGGTCACCTGTGGCAAATAAACAAAAATAGTTTCCAGGTGAGGAAGCAGGGAAACTATTTGTAAAATGAAGTACTTTCTTTTTTGCTTTGCTTTTTTCAGGCAGTTGGTGGGCCATGAATGATGTACAATCCAGTGGGACTGACAACTAATAAAACTTAAGGACTAGTGACATTTATGGACTTGATTGCAAGACTATTATCTATCATACAGCACATACACATTGCTACATTCTTATCTATTCATACACACACACACACAAAGAATTACTTACTTCACATTTCTGCACTTGCTTTAACTCAATTTTAGTTTTAAATTTTGAGTTTCAACATATTATAAGTTCCTTTATTCTTAAATGAAATATTTGAGCCTTTCCCTTTCTTATAAGAGTTCTTCCCTCCGATATATATTATTAGTGCAGTTATTCTTTAGAGGAAGAAGAATTTAATTCATTTTTTCCCAAAACATGTGCATGATGATGATGTTGCTAATACATTCGCAATACAATTAAGCGATTTATAAAAAAAAAAAAACACTATAGAGAGTTTCTTCATTTTTAAAATACACAAATCAAGCCAGCCTCGGTCTGTCCTCTGCCAGTTTAAATAGGAAGGGCAAGGGAGTCTGCCCCAAATTCAAGAGGGACATCGCCAGAAAAATAAAGCTTTTGTGAGATAAAATGCAGGAAGGGTGTTCCTACCTGAAGGTCTTTAAATATTGCTTCCTGCTACAGTTCAGGTGGTGATGTATTTCTAAATGCCTAAGTAATTTATAGACAATAGGTAGCAGAAGGTCTACATAGCTCAAATGTTTAAAAATTTATTACTTTTAGGTGGCATACCTTATCTCAACTCTCGTCACTCCTTTAGATTAGCTCTGGTTTTCATAGATTTTAAACTAATTTTATATATTATTTGATATCTATGCTGGTTCTATTGTTTTATAGCATTTTGTGACACTCATGTATTGTACTGGTCAATGATGGAAAGAAATATGAAATTGAAGTTTAAGTATGGAGATACACAAGAGGAAGAAGTGCACAAGAGGAGGGTTTCAATCAAGGGCCTTGGTACCAGGCTCTGCATTGAAAACAAATGCTTGAAAAGCACAAATAATTGAGAAGGAAGTTGACATCTTCGTTGTTCCGAGTATGGGGGAGGGTGTGTGTGTGTGTGTGTGTGTGTGTGTGTGTGTGTGTTGTAAAGCCATATTTTTGTATTATTGTTTACTTAACAAAAACTATAGAGCATGCAAGAAAGAAGTGATGGGCTGGCTGCTAAAACAAAGCAAGATTATGGCATACACTTGAAAGAAGCCCGGGAAGCCTGTAATTGTGGAGTCTGTCTGGAAGAACAAAGAATGCTTATTCACAGGGAATATGCACATGTAAAGCTTGCAACAATTCTGGGTGGTTATAAAGCTGATAAAAATAACAAAGAGTTAGGCATCTTGCATAGCTCAGCTAGAGGTTAGAAATAAGTGATGGCCTGGAGCAAATAGAATGTGTATTAGATAACTCCTGAAGCATTCATTAGTTTAGGAATAGGGATGGCTAAAGACCAATAAAATAATTGTTAGATCATTACTAAAATATTTATTAGATGACTTTTCTTTTCTTTTTTGTAATATATTTTATTGATTTTTTTAAAACATAAATCACTTAATAATTGGCGAACAGTGTGTTGTCTGGGTTACATTTGTAAAACTATCATTAACAATTGATTTCTATAATCCATAATCCACATAATGGTTTTAGTTGATTTCCTCTTTTCCCAAAATATCCTCTTTTGCAAACATTGAGTTAATACAATTCTTATTGTTTTGATAAATAACAATTAAATATATAATTTTTTCCCAATATTCCTAAAAATAATAATCACATCAATATAATATTTCTTTTCTATCCAATCATTCTGGTTGCCTTATCATAGATCCTGTTACGGTCCTTATTTTAATTTGTTTCTCCCACCAAATTCTAGGTATTCTTACTGGTGAAGATTTTCTCAAAAATGAATTACATTTAAAAATTTAACTCTATTTTTCCATATAAACCATCTCACACTTTTGCATTTCTTAAGGAATTGATAAAACAATGAAAAAAAAAGAAAGAAAGGAGAGCAAGAGTAAAGAAACATAAAAAATAACATATTACTTAAAATATATCTCTCTCCTAAGCTAATATATATTTATTTC
This sequence comes from Azemiops feae, assembly GCA_023970755.1. Lineage (NCBI taxonomy): Eukaryota > Metazoa > Chordata > Lepidosauria > Squamata > Viperidae > Azemiops > Azemiops feae. The sequence goes on along the minus strand of JALGBA010000435.1, from coordinate 16,360 downwards.
CTAAATTTCTTATTCTTTTTAACCATAATTAAAATATTTAATCTTTAAACATTCCATTTAATACATCTAGTCATCTAGTCCTTTAGCTCTTATTCAAAATATTTTTTATCCATTATAATTTTCTTAAATTCAGTCACATTTAAGTATCTAAAACAGTTCCTTTATCTAAGTCATTTCAACTTTTTTATATTACTCATATCATCTCTGATGTTCCTGACATCTCTACAGTCCATTTTATCCAATCTGTTTTCTTGTCCTCAGATTTATTTTGTAGCCTTAAGGGATAAGTTGTTTTTTTCCAATTCTTGTGGATTTTTTCCCCACTAGGATTAAATCATGTTTCCTTGTTTTGTTAAGTTCCATCTTTAAGTCTCTGTTCTCAATTCTATATCCATTTATCTGTTTTATCTGCTCCTTCTCTGTTGTTGTTTTCTGGGATTTTTTTTTTCATAGAGTTAACTTAGAAATAGATTGATTTATATTTTCAAAGTTATTTTAGATTTCTTTGTGGTTTAAAGTCATTGTTGTTTGAATAAGTTGCAGTATACTATATATTTCCTCCTGTGAAGTATTTATATTTTCTTGATATGTTCTTTCTATATGTCTCTGATCCATGATGGCCAAGAATTTGAGTTTTTCTCTTCCTTTCTTTTCTCTGCAAATAGATTTAGAGTCCCAATTAAATAGATATTTGTTATCCAAATAGTTCAAAAAAGATTTTTTTCCTGAAATTTATAATTTTCTCTTTGTCTACAGCCCAGATTATTATTATTTTTTGGTCACAGCTGTTCTTTGTTGTTAAAACTTTGAAGGTCACAAACACAGATTAGCTTTTCCCAGGTTTTGCCAAGTCTTACATTAAAGTCATAGCTGTCATAGTCTTCATCCACCACTAGGTGTCAGCAACTATTTGTTTTTCAATTTCCAAAATAAACAATTATCTTTAAAATGAGAGTCTTAACTATTCAAACAATTTTAGATTTATCCAAATTTAAGTTTTAAATTTCAGGTTTTATATTTATTTTACTTCCATATATTTTGATCCTCCATAAAAATATTAATTTGCCGCTTCCATTAGTATAAGGGTGGGGCGGAAATCCCCCTCCTTCCCTTTCGGAGGTATTTTGCTTCTTGGGGATGCAATACGGCCAGCCTTTCTCCTGTCGAGTTAGAAGGCTTTTCCCAAGTCGAACGGAATGGCTGGCACCGTTCCAGAATCGCTGGAGCACCCTTCTTTCTTCGTTGCCTCTCCGGGGCGACTTAGACCCATTTAGGATCCCCAGGCAGGGTGAAATTAGCCATGGGGGTGCAGAGAATCTGCAAGCCCGCAACCGGTTGTTACCGTACAAAACCGGAAGTCTAGATCAGGGCTTTTCAACCTTTTCACAGATTGTACCATTTTTAGGACATGACAATATTTGAGTACCACCAGTGCTTAGCAAGGTGTCAAAAACTTGATGACTAAAAAAAAGGGGGGGGAGATTTTGGGTTTTACTGATTAGATTCCTTTGTTGTTATAGAAATGGCTAGTTTATAATATTATGGAAAAGTAAAAAGTTGAGGTTCAATGTTAATGCTTCCTTCTACTGCAACAGAGGAAGTATGTTCTTTTTCCCTTCTCCCACTCACTTTCCCCCCTTTTTCCTCCCCACTGTGTCCTGCTATTTGCTTTTGTATTTTTGTATTTTATTCTATAATCTAATAAAATATTACAAACTGTAGAAAAAAAGGAAAAAAGTACCAGTTTTAATTTCTTCAGTGGCTGTTCCTTTGCTGAATTACTTTCCCTTTGCACTGATAAATGTATGATGAATTTATCCATGTTTATTAATATGCACCACTACCAGCTAGTTCAGGGGTCTTCAAACTTGGCACTTTAAAGACTTGTGGACTTCAACTCCCAGAATTCCTTAGCCCTCATGGCTTGTTGAGGAATTCTGGGAGTTGAAGTCCACAGGTCTTAAAGTTGCTAAGTTTGTAGACTCCTAAGTTAGCTTGGTTTGCCCTTCTGAGCTCTTCCACAGTGTAGTAAGAATGCACACATCCCCAATCCCTTCCCTGTACCCTTAAAGACACAGGAATCAAGTGCAAAACAAGAAAATAAAGAAACAAAAACTATGTTTTTTTTCCTCTCTTTAAGCTGCCTCAGGCTTGTCACATGTCACAATGTTGCAATTCTAGACTGAAAGGCTTAGGCAATTGCGAAAAGCTTTAGCTTTAAATTAAGCCTGTTTACCTTCAAAGAAAACTTTCTAAAAGCTACAGACAGACTCAGTTAAAGGGGGTAAAACTAATTACATTTGTTTAAAGGGATTAAACCTTTCCTGTTGTCTTTTTTCCCCTTCCCCCACCCAAACCACGTTCTTATAGCCTCTCCTCTCTTCCCCCCCCTTTTTTTCTTCAGTTCACCTCCAGCTCCAAGCTGCTTCCGGAAGTGCCAATCAGCTGGAGTCCTGCCGGCTCCTGGGGCTTCTGCCGAGTCCAGACAGTCCTGCAGCTGCAGCTGCCTTTCCCTCAGGCTTGGCTCACTTTGCCTCATTCCCCTCCCCTGCTACACTTGGCTAGCAATCGCGTACCAGCTGCCATGTGGCAAAGTACCACAAGTGGTACACGTACCACCAGTTGAAAAGCCCTGGTCTAGATGATATTTCTTATATATCCCAACTTATCCCACCTTCTGCTTCAGTGAAAGTGTATAAAGCTTTCTTAATCCTTTGTTCTGGGTCCTGGCATTTTGCTGGCTGGGGGCCCTTTTGCTGAAGTGCTTCAATAAAAGGAAACATCTGCACCTCATGTCTGGTGTTCTTCATCGGCTGCGGCACCAGGCTCAGTTCCTAATTGGGGACAACAGACACTCTAGAACAATCAGACCCCAGTTCCAATGTCTTATCACCATGCTTATCTCACTTCAAGGGGCTGTCTGTATCCATCACAGCAGGTATGTATGTATGTATGTATGTATGTATGTATACATGTATGTATTGCTTTTATTTTGATATATAACTCAAGGTGGTGAACATACCTAATATTATTTCCTCAAACTATTTTCCTCAACCAACAAGACTGAGAGGTAGGTTGGCCCAAGGGAGAGTAATTGGCCCAAAGTTACCCAGCCAGTTTTCATGCCTAAAGCAGGACTAGAACTCACAGTCTCCTGACTTCCAGTCCAATATATTAACCACTCTAGACTAAATCAGAGTCTAACCCATCAGTCATTATGTGTAAATCATTGGACAGAATGATAAATTTATCTTGGACAGCAGATACTGGAAGGTGACCAAATGTTGGAGGAAAGAGCTTCATGCTACAGGTCTGCTCTTTAACCTTCTAAAGAAGTTTACTTCCTTCAGGTACCACGCCCATTCCACTGACAGGGTTGAAGAGCAAACTGCCGGTCCGTTGAACTTTTATTCATAAAACAGGTAAAACTCCCACCTTGCATTTATCTCAGCAGTTAAGCTCCTTCAATTAGCCTTGTAAATGTATAAATGTTGAAAGATTTTCTACTTCAAAAGTTTGCCATCAACACGTAGAGGTCACTAAGTACTGGCAGAGCCCCAACATTTTTTTAAAATCTTTGCTCCCTACATTCATTTTAAATAATTCCTAATGCACAATACTTGAATAGTGATGCAAAGTGTTCTGTTGAAACTCTTCTTGATAATGTTACCACGGAGAAATGAGCTGAGTATATAGTGACCTATTTTTATCAAACAACCATGTATTGACTTCCTTCTTTCCTCTGTCTGTCTCTTTCTTGTCTTTTCCTTCAAGTTCTCTCTTGCATCTATTCCCATATTTTGTGTCTCCCTTCTGTGCCACTGAGTTCTCCTCCTTTCAAAATTGCTTACATCCTTTATGAATTCTACTGACACCAATAGACATAATATCTAGGACAGCTTGCAACTTGCCAAATACACCACTCTGGCCCCTCTTGGTTCCTAAGGAATTCCTCATTATTCTGAAATTTTGATGTGGCCAAAAATGATTTCCCAAGGCTACAAGCAAAGAATAGAGGCCGGTATTCTTAGTGTGATAGCTTTGCTTTTTGCCATGCCTCACTGCATGGATAACCAGTAGCTGGAAGCCTGGATTGTGATTAATAAACAATGCTTTAATGAGAACGGGTTCCAAGGGTCAGGGGAAATGACAGTTGAGCTGGATGGGAAAACATACGTCATTTTTTTTGAAGCTGAGGATTATTAATCAAAGGGGCGGGGAGTAGCATGTTTGCATGAATGTAGTTTGCTAGTCAGTTACAGGCAGAGGGGAAAAAATGATAAAGCTGCTCTGTGTTTATTACATGCACTTCAGTATTTGGTTAGTTTTCATTTGTTGCTTCTTGTCCTGCCTTCAGGTGTTTTGGAGAATACCTTGACTCCCTCTTCTTTGTGGCAGCCCCTGAGATATTGGAACACTGTTATCATGTCACCCCTTGTCCTTCTCTTCATTAAACTAGACATACCCAATTGCAGCAACTGTTCCTTATATGTTTTAGCCTCCAGTCTCCTAATCATCTTTGTTGCTCTTCTCTATACTCTTTCTAGAGTCTCATCTTTTTTACATTGTGGTGACCAAAACTGGATGCAGTATTCCAAGTGTGGCCTTATCAAGGCATTGTAAACTGGTATTAACACTTCATGTGATCTTGATTCTATCCCTCTGTTAATGTAGCCTAGCACTGTGTGGGCTTTTTTGGCAACTGCAGCACACTGCTGGCTCATATTTAAGTGATTGTCCACTAGGACTCCGAGATCCCTCTCACAATTACTACTGTTGAGCAAGGTACCACCTATACTATACCTGTGTATTTTGTTTTTCTTGTCTAAATGTAGAACCTTACTTTTTTCACCATTGAATTTCATTTTGTTAGATAGTGCCCAATGTTCAAGTCTGTCACTTCTGTATCTTAAGCCTGTCTTCTGGAGTGTTGGCTATTCCTGCCAGCTTGGTGTCGTCTGCAAATTTGATGAGTTCCCCATCTATCCCCTCATCCAAATCATTGATGAAGATGTTAAAGAGCACTGGGCCCAGAACAGAGCCCTGGGGCACCCCACTACACACTTCCCTCCATGTAGATGCAGTATGTTGAGTATGGCCGCTCAGCCATCTACGAATCCATCTGGTGGTGATGCTGTCTAACCCACATTTTTCTATCTTATCAAATAGTAGGTTGTGGTCTATTTTATCAAGTGCCTTACTGAAGTCCAAGTAAATTATATCCACAGCATTCCTCTGGTCTACTAATTTTGTCACTTGGTCAAAGAATGCAATAAGATTTGTCTGGCATGATCTGTTTTTGACGAACCCATGTTGGCTTTTGGTAATAACTTTGTTTGCCTCTAGGTGTTCGTTGATTCGTTGCTTGATTATCTTTTCCAGAATCTTCCCAGGTATTGAGGTCAGGCTGATAGGTCTTTAGTTTTTTCCTTTTTTGAAGATGGGAACTACATCAACTCTTTTCCATCAGTTCCCCAGTGCTACAGGATCTTTGAAAGATATAGTTCAGTGATTCTGAGATCACATCTGTCAGTTCCTTCAGAACCTTGTGGTATAATCTATCTGGTCCTGGTGATTTGAACTCGTCTAGGGTGGACAGGTGCTCACTTACCATTTTCTTGCCTATCTTAACTTGTGTTTCTAATCTGTTTTTTACGGTACTGTTTTCAATAGGTTGGACTATTTTTTCCCTTTGTGTAAAGACGGATGCAAAAAACAAGTTAAATAGTTCAGCTTTCTCCCTGTTGCTTGTCACCTTCTTGCCACTTTCTCCCACTAATTGATCAATCATATCCTTAACTTTTTTCTTGTTTTTTACATGTTGAAAGAAGCTTTTTTTGTTATTTTTCACTTTTGTCGCAAGCCTTAGTTCATTTTGAGCCTTAGCTTTCCTCACTTCATCTTTGCAGGCTCGGCTATTTGCTGATATTCTGCCTTAGTTATGTGCCCCTTTCTACTTTTTATACTTGTCCTTTTTGTCCTTTCTTTATGCAGCCATGTTGGTTTCTTTTGAGAGCTGTTATTTTTCTTCTTTGTTGGTATTGTGCTAGACTGGGCTTTTATAATCTCACTTTTCAAAATTTCCCAAGCTTCTTGAGTTGTTTTTCCCTTGAGGATTCTCATCCATGGAATCCTTCCCAAGCTCTCTCTACGTTTATTGAAATTAGCTCTCTTAAAGTCCAAGACTCTAGTTTGACTATGTTATATTGCTTGTGCTTGGATTCCAATATTGCATGATCACTTCCACCCAAGGTTCCTGTGGCTTCAACACCTTCTATCATTTCATCTCTGTTAGTGAGAATTAGGTCCAATATGGCTGATCCCCTAGCTCCCTTCTCTACTTTTTGGCAGACAAAATTGTCTACTAAGTTTGTCAGGAATCTGTTTGATCTTCCACTTGGTACAGCGTTTGTCTCCCAGTTGATGTCAGGATAATTAAAGTCCCCCATTACTATTGTGATGTGCTTCCTACATTCCTTAGTTAGCTGAGTAGCAAAAAGTTCATCTATTTCCTCTGTTTGGTTGGATGGCCTACAGTATACACCTATGGCAATGTCAGTTTTTCCCCTTTTCCCCCAAATGCATTTGAGACAGTTTTCATCATTGTTGTGCTCTATTTCGGGAGAGATGTAGTTATTTCTTATATAGAGAGCAACTCCACCTCCTCTTTTGTTTGGTCTGTTTCTTTTAAATAATTTAAATCCCTCTAGCTGTGTATTCCATTTGTGGGTTTCATCCCACCAAGTTTCCATAATGGCAACAATATCATATCTGCCCTCGTTTACCTGAATTTCTAGTTCACCCTGTTTATTGCTCATACTCTGTGCATTAGTGTATAGACATTTGAGTCCTTTATGTCTAACCCTGTGTTTACTTTCTACATAATCTGTGTGGTGCCTGAGTTCCCCTATTTTCTTACCACCTGTTTGATTAGTGCACTTGGTGTGGCACTCACTATTAAAAGCTTGATTTTGCTTGTCAGCAAGGTTGATATTCTTATCCACACACACATCTATGTTACATGCACTGATAACCCTATAATTTTTAGATTGCCGTGGACAGGAATGTTCTGTATCGATTAACTCACTGTCCCCGTTGTTCAGTTTAAATATTACTCCAGAAAATCTGTGAATTTATTGCCAAGTAACTCATATAATAATATCCTCTTTTCTCACGTTGCTAATACTCAACACTTCCTCAGCCAATTCTTCCCTGCTGGTGAGGATTAGATCCAGAAAAGCAGACCCCTTGTTATTTCTTCCAGCCACTGACAAATGAAGTTATCAGCAGAGAGGACAAAAAATTATTGGCTCTCTGACTGTTGGCAGAGTTAGATTCATAGCAGGTGTCAGGACACTTGAAATCCACCATTATTAGCATTGTGTTGCCTCTTTGAAAAATTGACCATCTGATGCAGACTTGATCTCCTACCTGTCCAGGATGACAGTAATAAACTTCCATTGTAATATCATTTTGGTTTCACTCTCCTTTTATTTTTACCCAATTATTTTCAGTACTATTTCCATGCTCCAATTCCTGAATTTCCATGCTGTTTTTATTTACATAGCAGTGCAACATTCATATGCGTTCTCTTGGTTCTGCTCCTTTTGAATGAACTGTAGCTATCCAGTCCTATTGCCAACCATGAGTATCGTCACACCACATTTTTGTGATTCCTATCACATTATATTTATCCTTCTGAATTATGATCTCTAATTATCTCTGCTCCCTTTCTCATACTCTTGTGCACTGGTGTAGAGACATGCATAGTTTTGAATGACACCACCTATATGCTCCTCCACTGTGGTTTCTTGTGAAACTTTGAACCCACATCTTGGCTTCCTGCTTCTGCTTTCTTGGCCCCAGGCTGTATATTCAGTTCTGGATCACAGCTCTTCTTGTCTGTTTTCTCCTCAGCCTTCTGCATTGCTTCCTATGTAATAAAATGGAGAATGGGGAAAGAAGTTATATTCCATAGGAATAACAAAAGAGTAGCATGTTGCTCAGTTGAGTTGTCTCTCAAGGCACCAAAAAGTCTCACATATGCTTGCTTCCTTCCTTCCTTCCTTCCTTCCTTCCTTCCTCCCTCCCTCCCTCCCTCCCTTTCATTCCTTCCTTCTCCTAGAAGAAGAAAACAAGAAATGTTTTCCAGTCATGTTGAACTTCTTTGACTTGCTAGCTTTTATCTCCATAGTTTTATCTTTGAGCATTTCCATGCTTATATAGCTATTGCTTGTTCTATGAGACCAAGTGCATTTGGTCTCAGTATATAATCAGTTGAAGTCACTTCAGGATATTTTTCTAATTAGTTTTGATTCACTTCTGATTCTGCAGTGTGGCTTGGTAGAAGAAAAGGGTTAGAATTAGGGTTAATGGATTGGGGGGGGGAGTGAGAAAATGCAATATATCATGTTCTAATTGTTATTGTCCAAGTGTCCAAGACAATCACTTAAATATGAGGCAACAGTGTGTGGTAGCAGCCAAAAAAGCCAATGCAATCCTAGGCTGCATTAATAGAGGGATAGATTCAAGATGGTGTGAAGTATTAGTACTGCTTTAAAAAGCCTTAGTATGGCCACACTTGGAATACTGCATCTAGTTTTAGTCACCACAATATAAAAAAGATGTTGAGACTCTAGAACACAGGTGTCAAACTCGCCACATCACGTGACATGTCCTGACGTATCGCGACTTTTTTTTGCATTGCTGGAGCTGGGGTGGGCCTCCGTATGATGCAACCGGCCCGTGAGCTGGCAGTTTGACACCCCTGCACTAGAAAGAGTGCAGAGAAGAGCAGCAAAGATGATTAGAGGGCTGTAGGCTAAAACATGAAGAACAGTTGCAGGAATTGGGTATGTCTACTCTAGTGAAAAAAAGGGCTGGGGGAGATATGATAACAGCATTTCAGTATTTGAGCAGTTCAACCTATTTTCCAAAGCACCAGAAAGCAGGACAAGAAGCAATAGATGGAAACTAATCAAGGAGAGAAGCAACTAGAACTAAGGAAAAAAATCCTTCAGAGGTTGTGGGTACCCTATCACTGGAGGCTTTCAAAAAAAGACTGGATAGCCATTTGTCTGAAATGGTGTAGACTCTCCTGCTCGAGCAGGGGGATGGACTAGATGACCTCAAAGTCCCTTCCAACTCTGTTGTTCTATGTTCTCAAGGTAGAAACAAGAAAATTGATTGAACATGATCTTATAATAGCCCTTGAGTTATTTGTGAAAATAATAAAGACAAAGTATAAATAAATACAAATGAATGAAATAAATATGGCATTGGTTTGGCTGACATGACCTAAAATGACTTTCATCTGCATAAAAATTGGGGAGAACATCTATGCTTCTCTGTTGCGACTGACAAGAAAAAAAAAGGAACAGGTAAATTTTAGGTAAACTTTAAGTACAAAGAGATCTGCCACATGTTGGACTGTTTCAATGCTGACTGGCTGGGGGAATGATGGTTGGAGGGAAAGGAAGATGAAAATCTGTTCTCACATCTTATTGATATGCATCTCTCATTCATCCATTCACACATTAGATATGGACATAAATGTAGTGTATGAGGGCCTATGTATGAACAGATGAAAAAGAGAAAGACAAAGATGGAAAGAATTGTGCATTTTAATATACATTAATATAATTTTAATATACATTTAATATTACATTATATATATACACACACACACACACAAATATGGATACGGACGTACATTTTTAATATACATGGGTTCTATCAGGTAAAGAGGTATACCTTGGGGCTGGATACAAAGATACCTTATCGAGATATAGCAATATTGAATATTCAAGGAAGGAAGTTTGGAGTCCTTTCTAAGCCTTCACTTTGACTCCAGTGAATGCCTATGAATGGAAACTCCAGCTCAACCTGTACCTGTTTATGGGAACATGTGGGAGGGCCACTTGCCCAGCTATGCAAAAGTTTTATTGACTGCCTGCAAGTTTTATTCAGCTCAATGTAGGGCAAATGAAGAATCTGCTGCCTTTATGTTATCCTCATTCCCCCCTAAATGCTTTGTGATGCCTACAGAATGGCATGACATATTTCCCCCCATGGATTTATAAAATACCATGTTTTATTTCCCCTCTGAAGCCATCTGGGTGACTCGATTGAATAAACCTAACCGCCCCGATGAGACGTGGCTGAATCCCGTTTTGAAACATGCCTCGACATGCACCATATTAAACCGAGACAAATGCATCATGTACCAGTGAGACTTGCCCCCACTTAGACTTATTTATTAATGAAATATCATTTTTTCTTAGCCTGGGCGTTTTTCAGGCAGATGAATGACAAGCAATATGGGGAGAGTAAGTGGATACAGTTTGAGAATAATGAGATTTGACTGAAAACCATCGTAGCAGATCGGATGATACACCAACCACAGCAAAAAGGCTTGTGTGAGGAAAAAAAGGGGGAGAGGAAAAAGCCTTGAACCATAAATCTTCACCACTTAATGAGGGCTCAGTTTTCATTTTGAAAAAGATCTTTTAAAAGAGGGTGGAGTTAGCTGCTCAGGCCTTATTCCAGATGGCATCTAGAGACTGCGCATAACACATCCCCTTATCTTGCCATCAAGATGGAGGGTACCTGTTAAATCTGTTCACTGTGGCTTCTGTTAAAGTTTAAAAGTCTTTAAGGGCTAAATAAAGGCAATAGTCTCTCTCCTCTCTCCTTCTCCTTCTCTCTCTCTCCCTCTCCCCCCCCCCCGTGTGTGTGTGTGTGTGTGTGTGTGTGTGAGAGAGAGAGAGAGAGAGAGAGAGAGAGAGAGAGAGAATGGAAAATATACAGATATGTAAATGTATACAAATATATAGAGATAATTATTTATCCTGACCAATGTGCTTAAATATATTGAATATTATAAATGCACTTTCTTCTCCTCGTCTATACTTTGTTTTTCATCTATTCTTCCACACATAGGCAAGCATACGCTAATCAAATGTTTATGGGAGGAGAGATTAAAAGTAGTCCCTTTTTGTGCCAAAACAGCTAAAGATGCATTCTTAACAGGGCTAAGAATACAGTGTGGGACAAACTGATACCCTCCAGTCAAGGGCTCTGCAAAGCCTAAGAGTGAAGCACCCATCCAGAGCCATATTTTGAAGGAAACACTCTTATCCTTCTAATCTAAACAATCAAGTGAAGCTGCCATGGCTCATCCTGAAGATCCAGAAGTAGCTCCTTAGGATTAGCGGAGGTATCTAAGGAAGCAGTCCAAGTAAAGGAACATGGCTCCATGTAATGGTGAAAGTGCTGATCTAGAAACTGGGAGATTGGGAGTTCTAGTCCCACCTTAGCCATGAAAGCTAGCTGGGTGACTTTAGGCAAGTCACTCTTTCTCAGCCTAACTTAGGGTGGCTGTTTGGGGGAAAACATAGGAGGAGGAAGGAGCATTATATATGTTCACTGCCTTGAGTTACCTATAAAATAATACAGGTGGGATTTTTAAAAAGCAAAACACTGCTTTTGTGGGATGAAACTGTGATGGAAGGCTGGATTGCAAATAAACAAAACCCTTCCTTGTAAGGAATGAAGCCAGACACCTAATTTGAAGAGGGAAAATTGGCATCCTCAAGGGAAATAAAAAAAAAAGATCAGGATGGTGGCCCCACCCCTTTAGTACCTGTGTTGATATCACAATGGCTAGCTTCACTTTTTGAGTCTTCACCTCTCCTTTGGATGCCTCAGAGAGGTAGCATAAGAGAAAAGAGAGAGAGAGAGAGAGAGAGAGAGAGAGAGAGAGAGAGAGAGAGAGAGAGAGTGGGCCAGGGAAAATGGAGAGAAAGGAAAATTTAAGGCTGGAGAAAACCAGAGGCAGAGAAAGAAATGCTGCTAATTTTTGTGACAATTACTATGTATTTAAAGCATTTGAGAGTTTCCTCCTCTGTCGGTGCACCTGCCTTCTGCAATGAAGCTGTCTCAGAAATTGGGGTGTCCCCCTCTTGCTGGCCTTTCAGAGGGCCTTGAAGAATTTGGTTTTTACTCAGGCCTTTCACAAGACCTGATCCTTCTATATAGTACGGGTCTACTTCTTGTTGTTGCCTGGTTATTACCATTTCTTGTCTCTTCTTTTTACTGTCATGTTACTTTTTTTTTTGTATTTTTTAATTGTGAAGGGCTCAGAGTCTCTAGAAGTCAGGCAGTGTACAAATTTAACTAACAATAATAATAATAATAATAATAATAATAATAATAATAATAATAATAATAATAATAATAATAATAATAATAATAATAATAATAATAATAATAATAATAATAATAATAATAATAATAATAATAATAATAAAAATATCTGGGCATCCTTCAGGCTGACAACATCAAGAACACTGAAGTCAAGAAGGTTAGAATTGAATCCATCAAGAGAGTGAAGAAGATCTTAAAGTCCAAACTCAGTGGAGGAAATACCATCAAGGCAAGCAACACTTGGGTAACTTTGGTCATTAGATACACAGCAGGAATAGCAAATTGAACTCAAGCAGATCGAAAAGTGCTGGATAGGAAGACCAGGAAAAATAATGACAATAAACACGGCCTTCATCCACAACAACAGAAACTGAAACAGCTAAAGTGCTCTGGAACTTTAGAATTCAAAAAGACAAGTATCTATCATATGATACCCCGACTTAACAATTGTCAATAAGAAAGACAAAAAAGTTTGGATAGTGGATGTGCCAGTAACTGGAGAGAGCAGGAGAGAAGAGAAAATCACAAAATACAAAGAAATCAACAGATGCTTTGGGTGCAATCCCAGCACACCTGGAGCACCATTTGAACACCATCGGCACTGACAAAATCACCATCGTTCAACTGCAAAAGGCTGGAAGAGCTTAGACCCTGGAAGGATCCTGTATGAACAGTTTCTGTGTAGCACAGCCATGAGGTCTTTGCTCCATACGAACATGGGGTGAATCTACCTCTAATTTTTTACACCACAAGAACGGACAGATTATGATATGTGCCTCAGAAGAACTCTTCTTAACTGTGAGTTATTGTTTAGAGATTCCTGAAGAATAAATAATCTGAATATTAATCCGTCTTTGGAGTTAATCTGTCTGTGACAAACAGGAATAAAGCAGATCTCTTGTTTGGAGCAGAACAGTAAAAAAGTAAAGGTAGATTCACCCCATGTTCGTACGGAGCAAAGACCTCATGGCTATGCTACACAGAAACTGTTCATGCAGGCATTTAGCCAGGAAATCCTGTCATAAAACATTGAAGCCCCTCCCAGTGGCTAGTTAAGACATAGAACTGACCAACAACTAAACTACATTTCCCAGAGGCCATCTCTTAAGGAGACAGCATTTAACCCCTTAAATGCTAATTATATACGCTCTGGCCAGATGGCATATACTGGTCCAGCCCAGTGATCATCTGGCCCTTTGAGTAGACAGAATACAGGTACTCCTCAAATTACAACCACCACTGAGCTCAAAATTTCTGTTGCAAAATGAGAGAGTTGTTAAAACGATTTTGGCCCATTTTAAAACCTTTCTTGCCACAGTTGTTAAGTGAATCACTGCAGATGTTAAGTTAGTAACACGGTTGTTAAGTGAATCTGGCTTCCCCATTGACTTTGCTTGTGAGAAGATCACAAAAGGGAATCACATGACCCCAGGACACTGCAACCATCATAAATGAACCAGTTGCCAAGCATCTGAATTTTGATCATGTGACCACGGGGATGCTGCAACTGTCGCAAGTGTGAAAAGGGGTCCCAAGTCATTTTTTTCCCAGTGCCGTTGGGACTTCAAAAGGTCACTAAATGAACGCCTGTAAGTCAAGGACTACCTGTATGCTCCTCCCTAACTGATCTAAATCCACTCCCAACAGATCCTAAATCCTACACCTCCAGGCCAAGAACTGATGAGAGAGAAAGCAACTTCAGTGTAAGTATAAGATATGTTTCATTGCATCTCTTCAACTTATTCCCAAAATAAACTTAGAAGAAAAGATGCCCCTTCTGACTAAATAAATCCAACTTTACCCTTGAAATGCCTTGTCAAAGCAAATTAAGCCATTTGCACAAGGGTCCTCCAGGAAGAGCAGCCTTCAGCTTCTGAAATTCTGCCAGAATAGGACACTCACGTCCTCTTCAAGCCCCATCGAAGTGGAGTGTTGTAATGAATAGAAAGCCCACTGGCCAACAGTGCTTTGGGTGATCGGTGATATATTAGAGTTATCTAGTAGTGGAATAACATGATTGACTTAAATATAATAGGGATCCTAAATAAAAGGCATGGTAATTATGGTTTTTTCTTTTTTCATTTTTCAGGTTCTTTTATAGCAAATGTTAAAAAATAGGTTGAAAGAACCTTCTTTCATGATACAGAAATCACATTTAAAAAGTGGTTGTCTCCGGAGCCATATTGCTTTGTTCAAATGTTAAGAACGTTCTTGTAATAACAAAATGAAATATGGAACCGTCAGAATATGTGACCCAAATAGGAAGAACACCAACACTTTCAGTGTCCTATGCTAAACAGTCATGTTTTTAAAAAAATGATGTTTTTTTTGGGGGGGGGGGGTTGCCCACCAAAATGTTTTTACCTGCCAACGAGTTTCAGCTGCTTATTTTCGCTGTTTTGTCCCCCCCCCCCCATCTGCTTATTTCAACAATCACAACAAGAATTTCTTTCAATGAATTCTACAGGATATAGCTGTGCAATATGCATACCACTTAGTTGTTGTTTAATAAAAGTTCACACAACTTGCCTGTGTGAATTTATCTGCCATCAAGCAAAAACTTTTTGGCTATGTGTGAGATTGTTATCTCTGGAGGCAGGCAGAAAGGGAACAAGTGCCAAAATGACACTTGAGAAACATTGTTCTAAATATTCAGATTTCATAGGGCAATCAAGTTCAGTTGTTTACTAAAAATGCACCTTAAAATGACATCTATAGCAACAGAATAGGACCTGTACAAATCTAATGAATAATACACTCTTCTGAATAAAGTATTAGATACTCGACTTTAGTTGATAAGCTAAATGATATAATATTCTTAGGTTATGCAAGGCAAACAGCTGTCTCTGTAAATAATTTCAGTTAAGCTCAGATTTTCCCAATCTGGTGCTCTCCAGATTCTAATCATGGTGGTCTGGAACTATGTTGGTTAAGAAATCATGTGCATTCTAGTCTAGCATGGCTAAAATGACCATATTGATGCACATTGAATTAAATTACCCTAGTTCATATGAAGCATATGTTGAATTCAGAACTGTTCATTATCCAGCAACCCAGTGAATTAGTGCTTAATAAGTCACAAGGGAATCCATGATTTAGTCAAAGTATCAGATCTGGGATGAGGGCTGGTTGTAGGAAATCTCTGGGCGAGGGTGTCACTTGCTATCATATGCCATTATAACACTGCAACCGTTGCAAAAATAGCAGCAGAACAAAATGGTCAGAGAGAAACTGAACCCACCCACCCCTTCAAAAAAAATAAAATAACCGTGTACTCTTTCACTCTTATCTTAGATAAGCAAAATCTTAAGCAACTTGCATTTGCTTTATAATCAGTCTGGATAATAATAAAAGGGTGTGAATTTATCACACGGCAAACAGAATCCGTATGAATAATGGATATTCATAAGCTCTGTAAAGTGCTGACTTGGAAAGTGGCAATTATTGCTGAATTATAGTTGTTGCCTTTAATTTCTGGGCCAATTTAGATGCTCCTTTGAGCTCCCACCTAATAGGAAAATTAGACCACTTCCTTAATGTAATGTCTAGCCAGCAATTACAAAAGGCAAATCAGCAAGGAGCAACTATAATTATAACCGAATGTGTCCTTTGTGAAAATATTTGGCTCCAACTTCTAAAACAGAGGCAAACAAGAGTTAAAAGACTTTAAAGGGATTGAAGAAGGGCAAGGCTTGGGATGCTTGTACACTGATTTGCTCCAGCTGTGTGGCCCCCTCTGGCCTCAGGGTTTTGCAGCAATTCTTTAATCTGAAAAACCAACACATGCTAGTCTTCTTTTGTTTTGGGGTTGTTGTTGTTGTTTTTTGCTAACCCACGCTTCTGTACCATTAGTGCTCCATTTCAAACACGCTTCCCTGGAAATGTCCAACAGAGCCTACTTCAGAGGATTGGAGCGTAGGTGTGCTCTCTTATCCAAATGCTGTACGCTGGCCAACATTTTACATTATTGAAGGGAGCTGTTAAACTGGCAACAACAAATGATAAAAGGCAAGGAATTATTTGCTGCTTCTAACAATCCGGCAACAGAAAGAAGTCGACACTCAGCTGGCAAACTCCTGCCAGATGAATAGGCTAAATTTAAAAAAAACCTGCAAGGAAGGAAATAGAAAGAATCTTAGGGAAAAGGTATAAG